>PVJS01014169.1:0-40825 GCA_004027185.1 Glis glis
TACCTCCGCGCTACACCCCCAGCCCTATTTTTTATACTTTATTTTGAAACCGGGTCTCACGAAGTTGTGGAGGGCCTCACTAAGTAGAGAGAGAGAGAAAGAGAGAGAGAGAGCGAAAGAGCTAAGGCTGGCCAGGAACCCAGATCCTCCGGTCTCCGCCTCCCAAAGTACTGGGATTACAAGCGTGCGCCACCACACCCGGCCTGAAACACTTTCAAGAGCCATTAAAAAGCCAGCCACAGGCACCAGGTTTGTGATACCTAAGACAAACTAGGCCTGCTCTCACATTGCAGTCCCTGCTCAACGGCATCACCTGCCCAGAAGAGGAGCTTTCCAATTACCCATTCCAGAACAACTGCTCACTCCATGCTCAGTCCCTCTTCACCATGACTTTTTATTTTTCTATTTTTTATTTTTTTTTGACCGTACTGGGGATTGAACCCAGGGGCATTCTACCACTGGGCTACACCCCCAGCCCTATTTTTTTATTCTTTATTTTGAAACAGGGTCTCACTAAGTTGTGGAGGGCCTCACTAAGTAGCTGAGGTTGGCCACGGACCCGGATTCTCTGGTCTCAGCCTCCCAAGTACTGGGATTACAAGCTTGTACCACCATGCCCAGCTCACCATAACTTTTCATATTTCTGATAATTGGAAGTTATCCTGTTAAATGTTTGCCAACTTTTCCCAGCAACTAGAATGTAAACTTCATGAGATCAGAGACACAGATGACTCTTTTTCTCCATGGCATCTCCAGGGTCAAGAAAGTGCCTGGCATACGGTAGATATCCATAAATACCAGTTGCATGAATGAATGATTACATGAAAGAATGGATTACCATGGTCTACATTAACTCTACAACAGTACTGATTTAATAGAATAATATCAATATAATTATACTTGTATAAAGGGCTCATATAACTAAACTGTGTTGATTTCAACAGTAAGAACTCAAGGAATCGGTCAGAGGCATCGGGTATTATAGGGTTGGAACTAGGGCAGTGGCTTAGTTTTAAATACAAACAAACAAACAAACAGAAAACTCTTTTAACTCTTTTGTCTTTACAGGATGCTTTAAAATGCTATACCAAATACCTGGATGGAATTTTGGTTCTCAGACAGGGAAAGCCAACATAGTGGACAATAATCCAGATCTCCAGGCAGGTGGGCAGAAAATATACCCAGAGCCTAAATTTACAGAGATTATTGGAAGGAAGCAAACCTTCTCATAAAGAAAAGGAATACAAAAACTTGGAACATAAAATCTCTGTTTTCAGTAAGTACTAATAAAGTCCAAGCTTAGCAACAAAAGCTTTTACGTATAAATTGGAAATCTTGCTGCAGATGTGGGATAGAAGAATATGTAACTCACTCAGAAAGTTCCAGATGAGAGAACTGCGTAAAATTACCTCCAGTGCCTCAGCAGGAGGAAGAGGAAACCACTGTCAGAGCCCACCATGGCAGAAATGTACATACAACTCTCATTAAACTCAATCAGCCCAAAGTTCTGACTTAGGTAGTTTGTGAGTGATGTTAGCTATCAGTAAGTTCATTATGTAGGTAAGAAATACATTCTTTCTGTTTTGTAATGAAGAAACGTATTCAAAAGTTTATATGCCTATTTAGTTAGGATAAGTTCAACTATCGCTACAGTAACAAGCAGTTTCAAAGGAAATAACCACAATGTTTGTTTCTCCAGGACACAAAGTACCCCACAGGTTAGGTACCTTTCCATGGCAGTTGCTTTCCTGGCAATGTAATGGTTAATTTTAGGTATTAACTTGACTGAGTTAAGGGATGCTTGGAGCCTGGTAAAACATTATTTCTAGCATGTCTGTGAGGATATTTGTAAGAGATGGGCATTTGAATCAGTAGATTGAGTAAAGAAAATTTGCCCTCATTCATGCGGACCCTCATCATCCAATCCACTGAAGGCCCACCCACATGGAACAAAAGAAAGAGGAAGGAAACATTCCCTTTGTTTTCTTCTTGAACTGGAACATCCATCTTTCCTGCCCTCAAATGACAGAGTTCCTCATTCTTGGGCCTTCAGACTCCAGGACATACACCAGCAGCACCGGCCAGTTTCTCAGGCCTGTGGACTTGGACTGAGTTATGCCGCTGGCATTCCTGGCTATCCAGCTTGTAGACAGCATATCATGGGATTTTTTGGATTTCATAATTTCATGAGCCAGTTCCTATATTTTACACACACACACACACACACATACACACACACACACACACACACACACAGATATAGACATAGACATAGACGTAGACATGGACATAGACTTAGACATCACCTGTTCGTTCTTTCTCTGGAAAACCCTGGCTCTTTCCCAACAGCTCAGCAATGCAGGTTGTTTTTCTCTTATGGCTCCAACACCTAAAAATGAGGCTTCTTATGGGTTGGAAAAGAGAAGACTGAAAAATTACATAGAAGTGTTTCACAGATTTGGTCCAAAAGTGACACAAATAATATCTACATATATAATTTATTACCCAGAACTAGTCACTTATTTACATGCAAGAGTATTTAGAAGTATAGCTTTCCATGTTCCCAAGAAAGAGGAAATTTTGTTTCAAATAAAATAGCAAAAGCCGGGCGTGGTGGCGCACGCTTGTAATCCCAGTACTTTGGGAGGCGGAGACTGGAGGAACCAGGTTCGCAGCCAGCCTCAGCTCTCTTGCTCTCTCTCTCCCTGTCTCTCTGTCTCTCTGTCTCTCTGTCTGTCTCTCTCTCTCTCCTTAGTGAGGCCCTCCGCAACTTCGTGAGACCCGGTTTCAAAATAAAGTATAAAAAATAGGGCCGGGGGCGTAGCGCGGAGGTAGAACGCCCCTGCGTTCAATCGCCGGTACCGCAAAAAAAATAAATAAATAAATAAAAAATAAAAATAAAATAGCAAATAAAACGAAAGAGCTAAGATTTGACCCAAGTTTTATACAAAACACAGTACTCTTTTCTTATTTGCATTTCCAGGGTTCAGAATATAGCTAATGTATGGGAGATGCTCAAATGGTTCTTATGATAGAGGAAAATAGAGAAGGAAAGAAGGAAGTAAGGAAAGAAAAAGAAAAGGATAAAAGATAAAGGGAGGGAAGGGGTGGGAGAGAGGAAGGAAGTATACGAGATTTTTATTGCTTCTTAACTTCATGATCGATTGATTCTTTGATGTACAGTAAAGGAAAGACATATACAGTCATTAAACTACAACCTCACAGTATCTTTGGGCAGCATTAAAATGAAAAGGTAAAAGCACAGAGACCAGTGTAGCCATCTCCTAGTTTTTTGTCCCTTACGCATCGCGTGTATCTTTATCTATAAAGGAGGGGGATATTGAGAAAAGAAAGATTATATGGTTCTCATGAGAAGGAAAT
Source organism: Glis glis (assembly GCA_004027185.1). Lineage (NCBI taxonomy): Eukaryota > Metazoa > Chordata > Mammalia > Rodentia > Gliridae > Glis > Glis glis. The sequence continues at coordinate 3,382 of PVJS01014169.1, forward strand.
AGAGGCAAAAAAAATCCGCTTGTAAGTTGATGTGTATAATTTGCCTTGAGTTATTTGGCAGAGAAGAGATATAAAAGTAAATACTACAGCAAAATTATTTAATAATAAGAGTACTATATTTCTTCCTCTCCATACATTTACAGTAGAATCAAAGGAGTATGCTTTTACACAGTCCTTACAGGAAAAGCAAGACATGGGCAAGTAGAAATAAATTAAGTATCTGCCATTGATTGTCATGGATAGCACCAGGTTATTGAGCTAATACTTTATTAGTGTTCTATGGCTTGGATGATGATGGTCTTTTTATTGTTTTTGTGGTAACTCTTTATTTTAAGTATCTCATCATTATGAATTCATTTAGTATTGATTGCAATAGCACTGATCATAAAGAATTAATTTGGCATTACCATGGATGTCATATGCACTTATATAAGTATTTGGCTGTAATTCAAAATTAATTAATATGGTAAAGTGTTATTGCTCTTGCAATTTTGCATCTTTTGATGTAACTAAGGTATTCTTTCTAGCAGGTGAATCCTGTCAGGAAATGTACCTAGGACATTTTTTGTTGGAGGGCAATTTCATTTAATAAAAAATGGGAAATTATCCCTTTTAAAAAAAATCATATCTCAAAACATCTGGAATTCCAGTTCCAGAATTCAGGGTGATAGAAAAACAAAAGCCTTGAGTCCTAGAGAAACAGCCATGTGTGCTGGGCGTTGCCTCTTGTTTGGCAGGACTGGGCTGAGCAGCGTAATTGAGAGTTTACCTCTCCTCACTGTCTTCTGTCTCTCACCAAGGATGATTTGTCTCTGTCAGAGTAAAGGTCCCCCAGCAAAGGAACTCCATTTACTTATAATGACGCTGAATTACCAGAAGGTACAGTTCAGAACACACTTCTAGCAAGTTGAAATTGTCGATTGTAGACATGTGGGAATCCAGCAAGGTTCAGAGTCTAAATCAAACAGCATGTGATGGAAATGTCCATCTGTGGCCTTCAGTTACAATCCACACTGCCCCTTTCTGTTGCTGCTGCTATTCTGACCCACACAGAGGCATGGGTAGACTTCCTGCTCATGCTGTTGATATCTGACTGTACACATATCTGTATTATGGTATTATTCAATGGCTGTGATAAAAAAAAAAAAACTTTAAGGTCTAAAAATAATTATCTCCATCCCCTCTTTGAGGCTACTTGCCTCTAAAGCATTTAGGTCCAACAGAATAATTCATTCATCCCCAAGGAGCTCACCATTAGGCAATCCAATACAAGGAATCACGCCCCTGGAATGAAACATTGGTGCATTAATGGAGAGGTGTGTTCTGAGGGTCCGTCTGTAGAGTGAGACTGGCCAAGAGGCAAACCCATGTCAAATGTCATTATAGAAGGTCTATAATGCTAGGAACTACAGCAGTTGCTAAGAATGGTCAGAAGAGCCAGGTGTGGTGGCACACGCCTATATCCCAGAACTTGGGAGGCTGAGACAGGAGAATCACAGGTTCGTGGACAGCATCAGCAAATAGTGAGACTTTCAGCTACCTAGTGAGACCCTGTTTCAAAATAAAAATAAAATAGGGCTGGGGATGTAGCTCAGAGGTAGAATGCCCCTGGGTTTAATTCCTAGTACCACAAAAAGAAAAAATAAAAAGGTCAGAAGAGCACAAATAACTAATATGGAATCTCCAAGAAAGCGTTTGATCAAGGACAGTGCAAGATCAGCCAGAGAAGCAGTCCAGGGGCCAGCCAGGTGGGTTAGTCCAGGTGGAGTCAGCAAATGCTAGGAATCACAGGACTCTGGAGACAGCTGACAGCTCCCTGTTCTCAGTAGTGGTTCTTTGCAGAAATGAAATTAGAATACAAAGTAAAAATTCAGCAGCAAGAACTGGAAGGGCTTTGCCGTCTAATGGCTTAGCTCCTATCTCGACTGTCAGGAAGGTTCCAATCAGAACCCAGAGCCAGGACAGAGACACGGCCAAGCAAGGTGGTCAGACACGCAGCAGAGCTGCTGGCGCCATCCCCCAGAGAGGGGAATCAGTTATGCAACGAGCTAAGGGTGCCAGGCTTAAAGAGACCCGTCTCAGAGTGGTCAAGGACTTCTGCGCCATTATTACAGAATTTTTCTTACAATTCCCAAACTGCTTTACCTAAAGCACCTTTATAAATATTAAAAATTGATTTCCTTTTGCCAAAGGTATACCACTTGCAGCTTTTAAGGGGAACTCTCTAGGAAGCCCAGGCTCAGGGTCAAAGTCAGTCTCAGACAACCCCTCCAAGCTCCCACCCATCACAACTCAGTCCCTCCCTTCTCCCAACTTCCACCTTGCCTCTCCTGAGGAAGTCATAAAAATAGAAAGAAGCCATGCCTTCTCTGGCCAAATCCTTTTTTATAATTGTGTAGGAGTGCTTTATCACCCTTGTCTTAGTAGAAAATACCAGGAGTTTTTTAGTTGGTACAAACAACAAGGGATTGTTTTATTCTTTCTGTCTGATATCCAAAAGGTATATAAAAGTCTATTCTTATCTTTCTAATTACTGATATTTTCCTGGTGACAGTTAATAACACATTGGAAATCAGATAACACAGCTGCAGAACAGGAAAATCTGAAGTCCAGAATTCTCCTGTCCCACCACCAGCTTGGTTAAAGGTTTCAGAAAAAGAGAAGACTGGAGCGAACTGAAGCCATTTGCTTCTTAACACCTTAAATTAGCATGTGCTTTGATTATAGGTGTTTCAGGGTGTCTTTGGTGGCAGTCATGCTCTGCTTGCTGATAAACACAAGTTCAGCCCCTCTCTGCGCCTATGGGAGAACATACATTCACCCTTTGAAATGAGCGGGAGATGTCATGGAGCTAAGAGGGTTTTCTTTATTTGTGCTATGGGAAGCAATAATGGAGATTTACAGTTCTCCAATACAGCATAGGATTTCCCAGAATGCTGACTAACAGAACCACTCGGAGGTTTATTGATGTAGTGCCATATTGAAAACACAGGTTTATTAATAAATAGCTTCACGAAAGTGGAAGAGGCAAACGGAGGTAGCAAATGACACAAAGGCATGCAAAACAGGAGGACCCTGTGGGAAAGCATGTGGCTCAAGAAATGTGACCAGGAGATGAACGGAAGGGATCAACTCAGAAACTTCAGCATTCAGGAAAAACACAAGTAGAATCTCTGCTAACAGAGCCTTTTGCTTCTGTTTGCAGGTTTTAATGGCCACAAATGTCTCTCAGCATCTCCTCCCTTAGGAAGACAATAGCAGAGCGCTGGCACTGATTTCTTAAAATTATAGTGGCAAAAGATAAACAAAGCTTGAGATATAGAAATATATTTTACATTGAAACACACGCACACACACACACACACACACACACACACACATACACACACATACACACACACACTCACTCACTCACAGAAACCCAATCCTCATATTTCTTGGCTCCGAGTAGCAAGCTAACTAGTTACCCAAAATGAGCTTACTGCAGAATCACTCTGTTCTCACCACAGGCCCCATTTACCAACTGGGTGCAGCAGACACCGGGCTGGCTCCTGAACTTCTCTCCTCCAATTAAGCTGTGCAACCTGTTACCATTTTGCCAATGGACTCTATTTACTTAAGTTCTGCATAACATGCCAAGCACTCACTTTGTGGAATTCCCAGCAAAGAGAAAGGAACAATTGCGGGACATTGCTGTGAACATCGTTTCTTTTTACTTTCCATAGCAGAGGGGCTTGCATCAACGTGGAGCAGATGTGCTGAGACCAAGGGCTCTCTTCCTCATGATTACAGTTGGTTATACCTGTGGATAGGCAAGCTAATTCCACTGCAAATGTGCAAGCGAGGGTAGTACTAACGTACAATGTGTGCTCCTGGAGGCTTTGTTCCCACATAATAGGGTGCTTCGCTTCACAAGACCTGGCACACAGAGAAGAACACTGAAGCAAACAGCCCGGTGCAGACGGAATCACAATCTCTCTCTGTACTGCTCAGAGCATGCCCTGGTTCTCAGCAATGTTGACATACATATTGTGGAATTTCTTATTTGGAGTTGGAAAGTAATGATTCTTTCTACTTAATGTGCTCAGTGACTCTGCACCCTATTGTTTTCTGCCATTTGAAAATGCCCGAGGATGTCATTATAACTACATGTATCAATATTAAACCTTACAAACAGTTGACTAAATGAGCTGTTATTATCTTTGTTTCTGAAAATAGTGTACCTTTTTACTTCATTTATCAGTAACTAGGTGTAGTCGATTGCACTCTGGTATTGATCCCAATATCTATACCCGTCACACACTACCTTTCCTCAAGGTCATTGTGAGGTCGGGTTATGATCAATATGAATTGACTGTCTGCAAATAAATTTATGTAGCTGACATAATTGCAAGTAATACCTTTTTTCAAATTAAGGTGGACCATTTTATGAAGCATATGTGTTTGAAACATTAGCGGTAACATCATCCAACTCTGCATAATGAACCAATCTCGCCAGAATTTACAAGTCCTCTTTGTATAACTGAAAGCCGTGCAAGCTCCCTGATAACCATTTCTAAATAACACCTGCAGAGTTTCAAGCTTCGGTTTAGTGTAGATGCTAATTATGTTTTCCAAGCAATGGTATTTTCCTACATAGTCTCTATGTGCATTTTTATTTCCAATTTTCAAATCTCATTTCTATCAGTGCTATTTCAAAGTTCGGGGTGGAATGTTTAGTCATCCTAATCAGAGGACCACATTTGGTAAATCCAACTTTCTTGGAGAGAAACAGCGTCCTGAAATGCAGAGCAGACTCCGGTGCCATTTCTGTACCCTGGGCCCCTCGCACTGTGGGGAGATGCACTTGTGATCAGCCTGCTAGCCACTGGATGTCACTGACGCTTACATAAATGGAGCTTAAGGGGCATTTATCTGACTGTAAAAATCATGACTTCAGTAGAAAGCAGTTTAGCTAGAAACATTTCACTCAGGCAATTTCTAATTTCAGAAAAATAGGCTCATAAAGCTCACAAAGGCGATACCCAACTTCAAGCGTGATTAGTTTCAGTTGTTTGTTTCAGCTTTAACTGGGATATGAATAAGCAGCAAGTTTTGGGGGTGCATCCCATTTTGACAGCAGCTGACATTCTGCTTTTAAAGGGACACTACCCAATCAGGATTGTGGCATCCTAACATGCTTGTCAGCAAGTCCAAACCACAAAACATAACTTAGGATAAGCTTTTAAATTCTAAATATTTATTATTATTGTTTGTTTAACAGTGTGCTGCATTTTACTATTTTCATGAAAACATACTCTCAATAAAAATTTTTCTGAGGTTATTTGAAGCACTTAAAGTATACTTCTTTCAGTACAAATGATGTGGATTCAGATTTAAAAGAAGAAGTTGGACTTTGTAAGGCATAATTAATGATGACAAGTGTCAGAAAAACATCATTGAGTATATTGTAAAATGGCTTCCACCATAAAATTCATTCTCAAATGAGATTATAGCAGAGGAATATAATTTTCCTTGACAATTTCATGAATTCTCTTTCTAGGACATATCAGGGAAACCAATCAGACCTACCAGGAGATGGTCTACAGTGTAAATATGAAAAGATGCAATAGATTGGAAAGTTCTAACAAAATAAGGATTTATCTTTGTCTTGAATATAGACACAAAGCAAATGTAGTATGTGAGTGGCTTGGAGAAAAGGCTCTATATAAGAGCAAAGAATTATGACAAATGACATCGCAACAGACAGGCTGCCATCCCGGAGCTTGAGCCATTTGAGAAGCTATTTTGAATTAATAACGCATGCCATCATGATTACATTTGCTTAGCAGAAACATTTTAAGAAATAACAGACTGCGAAAGGAAACCAAGACAATAGTTCTCTACCCTTACATAACATATAATTGCCAGTTTTCTTTGGAGAGAAAAGGCTCAAAACCCATAGTAACTAAAGCCCAGGTTCTTGTTTGTATGTGACTACGTATTCAAATGTGCAACAAGATCAAATTAATACCAAAGTATTATATTACTGAAAATATAAATGCATGGGGACAAGATCACCCACTGGTATCTCATCCTGATAGAATTGAGTGAAGGAGACAAGATAAACTAAAATTCAACCAATTTTTCACAAGTAACACAGTGAAGGCTGGACAATCTCACCTCATCCATTCCTGCACACACACACACCCCAAAAAAACAGCCAGAATCATTAAAATGCATTACATGCACTGGGGCAATATTTTCTATTACTACGTTGACCAAAAAGCACAATTCTTTACCCAAGTAATGAAGGCCAAGCAAATGTGTCACAAATTGCTCATAGTTCAGGTAGCTGGAAACACCTGGGTTTCCACCTTTAGGCAATTTGGTGTTTGGCAAATGGCAGAAAGATAATACTGTAAAAAGTTCTCTCACTCTTGCTAAACCATATTTCCACCTTAAATAAATTAAAGCATGCAGCAGCAGTAGGTAAGGTGGTCAATGCAATTAAATTCAAAACCTGAATGTATTGAACTTTCTGCAATTATACATGGGTCATCTCTGGACAATATGTTGGCCATCTGGTAGCATCTGTGCTGTTCCCTCTAATAGAGTTCCTGCTGTGGCTCGAGGCCATGGCAGGCAGCACTAAGCAGGTCACATGTTGTGTCTTTCAGCCATATTTAGGTCACAATTTGGGGTGGGAGGAGGCAGGAATTATCTTTTTGCACAAAGGCAATAAAAATGAATAATCCCTTGTAGGTATCTTATGCCTTGTTAAATAGATAGGGAGTAGATTTTAAAGGTTTGTTCCATGCTTCATGCCAAGTTGTACAAAAGATAAGACAAAATAGAAATGTTGAACGTAAATATTTGTCTTTAAGTTGTCACCCCCCCAAAAATAAATCTTTTTAAATGGTAATATGTCTGGGTCTCTTAATGAAAGGGAGGTATGAAAGGAGGAATTAAAAATCTACTAATTAGTCTCTAGATAATGGACAGAATGCAAAATAGCCAGAAAACTGGAAATAACCTATAAAAGTTTTTTGGGGGGTAAAGGAAGGTGATTAAAAAGAAACATGCCTGTCTTTCAAGCAGGAATAGTTGTAAATTATACACTCTTATAGTGGACCTTCCTGTAGATTCCTATTGAAATCTTATACGTTTTTATTAGTTAACTCACAAAATGTTAAAACTGTCAAAGACAAGGATTAATTGTATACAAAAATGTCAGCAATACTGAGAAATAGGATACTTTTTTCCAAAGTAAAATCATTCTAGACATGTGAACATCCTAAGTTCTATTAAATATTACTTCTGACATCAGGAAAAAGTTTCAACCTGACGTATTTACTGACTACCCTCCCAAAACAAACAACTCCAGCATGCACATTTTAAAAGGGTGAACCTTCCACGTATTATCCAAGTTTGCTTGATATAGATTTTAAAATGCAATATGGACAAGACTCAAGTCCGACATAAGCAATTCCAGTTTGACATCAATTAGCGAGTAGCTTTTACTCTTATAGACATATTTATAATGGAAAGGAGTGCATTTAGACTTTAAGGTCCTGCCAACTAATCAATTTGATGAACTAATTGATAATAAATGTTAATTGACAACTAACAGCAGTCAATTAATTGCATTTCAAATGCAGCTCCAGGAAGCTGAGTTGAACATTATTCTACCTCAAGCTACTCAAATAATAGCTCAGCAATGACTTTGCAATAGGCTATAAAGGTCAAAATGGGCTAGCCTTTTCTGTATTAGGGGATCAGGGATCCCAGGGCAGAGGTTTACAAAAATAGCAACGGCTCATGCCCAACACTGCCCTCACTGCCCCAGTGCAGTCTCTTTCTGTGAGACAGTCTGGCTTCATGAGAGTCTCCTGTGGCATTCCCACTGGGTTACAACGTGGAAAGTCAGTACTGAAATCCAAAGAAACAGTTGGGTCTGCCAGTTATACAATCTGTGCCTTTGACAAAACCACTTAACGAAAAGTGAAACCCAGATTTTTAGAGTGGTTCTGTTTAGTTATGAAATTTTCACATTCAAAAAATATTTTCTCTAAGTGTGCCTTTGTGGCAAGAAGGATATGCCCCATTTCCTGGGCCCTTACAGTTAAGAGTCAGAGAACACTTGAAGTGTACAATTCGAGAATCTGATAAAATTCAGTCCTAAAAATGTTGGCTGGTAGAATTTAAACGTTCTTGATTTTAGTCAATCAATGCATTCTAAACATTCTATAATTTAATTAGAAAACTGTGTCTCTATTCTTAAAATGAAACATGTTTGTATTCCTACCCATTCAAGGGCCTTTGCACTTTCTGTTCACTTTGCCTGAAAGGTTCTTTCTCTAGACATACTTGTGAATCAGTCACTCCTTAATTTCCTCCAAATCTCCCCAAAAAGGTCCACCCTGGCCATTCTAGCCCCCCCAAATACCCCCAACCCCCATTGTTCACTCACCATTATATTGCAAGTCATTGTTCTCTACAGCTCATATCAGTACCTGGCATTACATACTCCGTGTGTGTGTGTGTGTGTGTGTGTGTGTATGTGTGTGTGTTACTGGGGATGTAACCCAGAGGTATTCTACCTCTGAGCTACACCCCCAGTCCTTTTTTTTTATTTTTTGTTTTGAAACAGGGTCTCGCTAGGCTGTTGAAAGTCTCACTACTTGCTGAGGCTGTCCTCAAACTTTTAATCCTCCTGTCTCAGCCTCCCAAGTACTGGGATTACAAGCATGCACCACCACACCTGGCTTTTTGTTTTTAATCATTAGTCAACTTCTTTTAAATATAAGCTACATGAGGACCTGAGACTATTTCTGTAAATCCTTGATACCTAAACCTTGTTTATAGTGGTGCTTAGTAATGCCAATTAAAGAAAATAAATCTGGAATGATTCTGAAAATCATTCCTTCAAGTGAACTGCTATGACCCAGTCATTCCCAGCTAAAAGCAAGCACAGTCAGCCCTCCATTTCCCTTGGTTCTAAGTCCTCAAATTTAACCAACCAAAGATCAGAAGTAGTCAAGAAAAAATTGCATCTATCCTGAATGTGTACAGACTCCTGCAATTATTCTCTAAACAGTACTATATAACAACTATTTACATATTATTTACATTTAATGGGTATTATAAATACTCTAGAGATTATTTAAAGTATACAGGAGCATTGTTCAGGTTACATGCAACTACTATATCATTTTGTGTAAGAGACTTGAGCATTCAAGGAGTTTGGTATTTGTAGGGGGTCCTGGAACCAATCCTCTACAGATATGAGGGATGACAGTATATAAGAAGGGCGGATGGTGGAATGAAAATAAAACAGGAGTAGGAGTTAGAGAACCCTGAGCCCCCAGCTTTGGCTACAAGAGACTTGTCACTTTGGGAAAATGACTCCAACTCTCTGGGACTCAGTTTTCTTATAATAAAATGAAGATCTTTGACAAGAAGATTTTTAAAAATTCCTTCTCACTCTAAGGTTTCCATAATTTTGTTATTAATTTGTCCTATTTGGACGAAAACAATTCTCCATTGTTCTTTTCTGGCTATGTTCTCCTTTTGAAAAAAAAAGTAATAATACAATAGAATCATGTGTGTTTCATAAAGATTGTTACCTCAGAAGGCTTTATGGAGTTAGAAAATGTCACTATAAAGTTAAATAAATGGCAGCCCAGGGAGAACTGAGTAAGGAATACAGGGAAAGACCAGAGATTTTAAATGAAATTTCAAGTGAGATGTGAGATTCAAAGAGACAGCTGGAGCAAAGGAGGGCCTCTGACAGGGATGAGGGGAATTTGGGGTCAAAGTAATGATGGGAGAGAATATAAAGGTAAAATGGGAAAAAAATGGGGAACTTTGTAAAATTTTGGATTTCAAGCAGCACAATGTAATGGAGTGGTTTAATTTTAAGAAAGGAAAACAACCATAATTCTGAAGAATGGTACAACAGTTGCCTGTGGGACTGGGAGTGGGGAGCGGCGGAGGTGACGGGGGTGGTGTGAGCATTAATCCCACACTTTCCAACAACTGTGAGCTCTTCAGGCACATCAGAGAATAAATAAATGCAGCTGAAATCAAAGCTCCTGGCTACGATGACATGGATTTTTACATCCTTGTTGCTCTTTCTTGGATCAGATCCAAGCCAAACTCTCTAAATCCCTAATATTCTGACCAGGAAAGATGTGGTGTCTTTAAAAAATGTCTATGAGATATAAAACTCACATTTATCGCCCCCCAAAATACTCATCAATGGGCTTAAACATACCCACTGTAAAAGATAGTTTGTTGGACTCGTCCCAATCTTTTACCAGTTACCCTCAACCTGTTTTGGTTTGTGTTTTGTTTTTGAGGAAAAAAAATTGTGAGAGAAGCTGGTATAGTGACCTAAAATCAGTCTTTGATCTTCCTTCTGAATGTCGAAATGATATGCAGATACCCTGGGGTAAGGTGGGAAATCCTATTCCACATGGGATAGAGCCATAAACTCTTATGGAATGTCACTGTCACGGGCGAATTCAGATATTATTTCAATAAACTCCTTTGAGCAACATAATCTATGAGTTTATTAAAAGACCCTCAGGTTTCTTTGGTGGACTATAAATAATCTATATGCTCTTTCAAACAAAAAAATTCAAATGGCAGAGCGAAGGCATTAAGTTTTCCCCACAAGTTACATTAGGAGGGAATCTGGTTGCTGCCAACGCGGCCTCCTGATAGATTTGCAGGGGCTGGATCTGTTCCTAATGGGGCTCGATGAAAACAACTGCATGTGGATTTCCCACAGCCTCCGGGTGGCAGGGAGTGTAAGTTCAGAAGCACACCCATAAGCTGAAACTGCTTCTTTCCACCTTGTCGAAGGGAGCAAGTGATTTCATCTGTCCTCCATGTTCCTCCACAGAACCTCCATCCCGACCCAAGTTTCCTTGGCTCTGAACCGCATGGGTTTTTCTTCCAGCCACCACTACAGGTCTCCACACACACCTGGCTCTCCCTCCCACCTCGCTCCCTCTCTTCCTCTCTCCGTCCTCCCTCCTTTCCTCACTCACAAGTACCTTTACATTCTAGAAAACTCAACAACGCTCACTAGAACCTGGTAATTTCTTTTTCCACAAGAAGGCAAGACAATTTTTTTATCCTCTTTGGATGTATTTTAGATATTCTAAGACATTCTACAGGCCCACCACAAATCTGAGGTCTTATTCAAAAGCCAGTCAAGACTCAAAGAAGATGGTACCTCACAATTATTGTGATGGATGGAGATTTCTGAAGGCAGGAATCTGACCTCTTTATCTTCACATTTCCCACATAGCCTTGCCTGTTTTTCACATCAGCACCAATTGAAACAAGTGGATGAGCAAACTGAATGGGTGCCTATGGGGGTAGTTTGAGTGTAATAACAGTATATAAATACATTAGTCAATATTATGGGGGTGACATGAATATATAAATAAATTAGAGACTGGGTTGCAGTTCAGTGGCAAAGCATTTGCCTAGCACACATCAAGCCCCAGGTTCAAATCCTAGCACCCCCCAAATATCTAAATGAATAAAAATATATAAATAAATAAATATCAAAATAGTTAGTATATGCAATAAAGAAAATATCTAGAACCAAAAGGCTACAAGTCTTTGAGGGAGAAGAGTAACAAATGTCAAAAACTTAACCCAAGTCAATTCTATTAGAAAATACAGTGATACAGCAGCAGAGGAGAAAGTTGAAGCAGATACTCAGATATTAAACAAAATGAGAGAAAATTCAAACAGGGCCATTATAAAAATATTAACTTTGAAAATAATATAATTGCATAACAAAAGAAAGATTTAGATGTACTTTTTCCCAAAGCAGTTTGTCCTTTTCTAATTAGGATCCAATGCAGTTACTGCTAATGCATCCTAATTCATTAGAAGTAAATGGGCCTGACTTTAAAGTAACTCTTCCCAACAGCATTAAAATAGCATTCTTGGGGCAGAATATTCTAATGAAGAAAGCTGACTACAATACTACTTTCAAAAAATTAAAGATTTAAATGTTGATGAATATAAATTCCCTGGAACTGATACCTGTATGTGTCTGTGTTAGGCATAGGACCAAGTTCAGAGTGGCTCCTTATGCTGTTAACATTAGGAGAAGGTAAATAAAAGGTAAATTCTGTCTCCTACTGTTTTGACTTTTCTGTAATCCTAAAATTTTTCCAAAATAAAAAGTTTTAAAAGAGTACAAGGTCTAATGCAGGTAATGTACTTTTTGGGGGGTGGGTAATACTGGGGATTGAACCCAGGCTCATTCTACCACTGAGCTATACTCCCAGCTATGTTTATTTTTTATTTTGAAATGGAGTCTAAGTTACTGAGGGCCTCACTAGGTTGCTGAGGCTGACCTGGCTCTTGCACAATTTTTTTTAAGTGCATTTGTTGAGAAAGCACACAAAAATGTGTGCAGATGAGTAACAGTTTTAAAGCCTATTGTATTTGTTATTACTTATCCTGAGAATAATATATACAAGTTCTTTTTTCATGATATTTAAAGAGAATGATCATTCATCAACATCTTTTATAAACCTACTAAATAACAACCACACCAATACCTGATAGAGAAAATCTCAAATACCAGACTGTTTTAGAAGAATTGTTTAATTATGGGACTGATTTTTAAATAATATTGATGTGGAACCTTCAAATAATTTTAAAAAAGGAACACTCAAAAAGAATAATGAAAACGTATTTGAATCACCTCCAAGTATTATAGATGATAAAAAATAGTTAAGTTTGCAATGGAAAGCGAAGAAAAATACTAATCTAACCAAATCAAGGTTACCATCATCAGCAATGAGTCATATCAACACCGAGTACCCCCCAATAGGACAAGCTGAGGATAGGACATTGCTTCTGTGATATTCATACCAAAAATGTACAACCTCAACCTAATCACTGCAGAACACCACTCAAATCCAAATGGAGAGGCAGTCTGTAAAAGAACTGCTCATTTCAAACTGTTACTAAAAATTTCAATGTCATAGAACACACAAAAAGGCTGAGATGCTGTCACAAATTGAGGAAAAAACTAAAACAACACAGTCATTATATATGTTGTAGAACCTGGATTGGCTCATGACCCAGAAAAAGAACATCAGTGTAAAAACTGGCCATATTCAAATATGAATTATAGTCTAGAAAAAAGTACTATACCAACATTATTTTCCTGGTTTTGAGCATCGTGCCTCAATTATGTTATTAATATTAGGAGAAGGTAGGTAAAAGGTGAATTCTCCCTTCTATTTTTCTCAACTTTTCTGTAATCTTAAAATTATTTTAAAATAAAAGGTTTTGAAAGAGTATAAAGTCTACTGTGGGTAGTCTTGCACAAGGTTTTTAAAAGCATTGATTGAAAAGGCACAAAAATAGTAATTAGAATTTGAAAACATTGAATTTGTTGAGGTTTCTTTTTTGCTATAGCTGTTTTGTTTGTTTGTTTGTTTGTTTTCTAAGCAGGCGCTCTCCCACTGAACTACATTCGCAGTAAGGCTACTATCATTTATTATTACTTGGTCTTGAGTTATAGAATGGTTTTAATATTAGCATGTATGGGGAGGGAGGAGAGAGTAGCAGGGTGGGATATGGAGGGAAGTCCACCAAGAGCTATATGCATGATCCTTTATGTCACATCAAACCTCACTATGATGTATAATTGCAAGGCAATAAAAGTATATAAAATAAATATTTTTTGTCAATTTCCATTTCTACTGGGAGAAAGATAAAGAAGTAGAGTTATTATTATTATTAGTAGTAGTAATAGTAGTAGTTGTAGTATTGTTTTGGTTTGCAGTGCTGGGGATTGAACCTAGGGCCTCCCATAAGCTAGGCAAGGGTACCACCACAGAGCCACATTCCCAGCTCTAAGAAGTGGTTTTAATTAAAGAGAATAACAATGTAGACACTGTGATAGACTTGGGAAGGAAATTGTCAAATTCTCTTCTTTACCCAGCTTTAAAGGGAACTTCCTGGTATGGCAGTTGAGAAACTAATCTTTCTGCCACTAGTTCAGATTTTTATCTTCTGGGCTCAGAGCAATGACTGTCAAATAGTGGGTGTTATGTGACCGTCTATTGGGTAAAGAAAGGAATTAATATTATCAGAATGAATTCTGAAAATTTTGTTTTATATACCTGCGAACTAATTGGAACATACACATATGCATTCAATCAACACTCTCAAGCCATAAATTAACAATTATTTACTTCATTAATCACAGGTTATAAGCTCTTCCCCACAAATCAGCATAATGGAAATCTAGAAGCCTTTTCAGTAATATTAAAATAATCCCTGCTGGGTGTGGTGGTGCATGCCTGTAATCCCAGTTCTTGGGAGGCTGAGACAGGAAGATAGCAGGTTCTAGACCAGCCTCAACAATGTAGAGAGATTCTCAGAAACCTAATGAGACCCTGTTTCCAAAAAACAAAAAATAAAAAAGGGCTGGGGTGTAGCTTGGAGGTAGAATGTCCTGGGTTCAATCCCCAATACCACAAACACACACAAACAATAATAATAATAATCCTTATAACCCCAATCTATTCATGAGAAAACCATCAAACAAATCCCCAATGAGGGGTAGTCTACAAAGTACTAAACCAGTGCTTCTTAGAACTGTCAAGCTCACCAAAAACAAGGAAAAGTGAGAGAACCTGTCACTGCCAAGAGACACCTCAGTAGATGATGACTAATGGAAATGTGGTATCCTGGATGCGACCCACTGAAACAGACATTGGGGAAACCGAGGAACTCTGAGTAAACAATGAATGTTAGTTGATCGTGTGTATTAACATTGCTTGATTAACTATAAAAATTTACCACACTCATGTAAAATGTTAACAATACTGGAAACTGGATAGACTGAGCATGGGATATATGGGGACTTCTGTACTATCTTCATAATTTTCATAGATGTTCAGAAAAATAAAATTTACTTTAAGAACTTCAATGTTGATAAAACCTTTAAAAATGAACCCAGTTTACAGAGGTATTTTTAAAATATATAACAAATACCTCTGCTTTCTTAAATAATAACACCCAAGAATGATTCCACATTTTCTTTCAAACTGGAGTGCATGTTGGACACTGGCTTTCATCCCTTGTCATGACAATCTGCATGTGCCTAATTTCAGCAAAGCCTCCCCTGTTAATATATATGAAACACTTAGAACCATGCCTGGAATATAGAAAGTTTATAATCTTATTGGTATTATTATAATATGAAGATAACTGCCACTCACCCACTATAAGCAAATTATAAGTTCAGGATATTTCTAGTAACAATGTTGAACAATTTGTAATCCATTCCTATTTGTTGCTGTTCAGATCAAATATGAAAAATGTTAAAGTGGTTTAATGAAGGAAACACTTCCATTGATGTTATGTACTTATGTGAAATTACCAATGCCAATCTCAATATCATGTATGGAGAAAGGAAGAGAGTAGGGAGGGAGTTGGGGGAAGCTCACCGAGTGCTGTGTGCATGTATATTCCTACCATTCTGAACTACATTATGATGAGAGGCCACAATGCATCAATAAATAAATATATTTATTAACAAGTAATAAATATTATTAACAATAAATTATTATATTATATAAACTATAATTTATTATAATTTACATAATATATAAATACAATGCTGCCTCAACAATGTAGAGAGACTCACAGCAACTTAATGAGACCCTATTAATAATTATTAATTATTATTAAATTTAATTTATTAAATAATTGTATAAATATTTATGTATTATTAAGATATTAATAATAATTTGTAATTATTTAATTTTAAAATTATTATAATTATTATAAATTATAAATATTTACAATATTCATATATAAATATTATAATTTATTATAACTACATTATAATAAATTGATATAGTATAATGACCTGTTTATTATTAATAGTAAATACTATTTATAATAAATAATAAGTATATATATTAAAATATATATATAGTAAGTCAAAGTAAGGAATCGGGCTTTTGACTATGGAAGAGTGAAGCTAGATGATCTAGCAACAGCCTACACAGTTGTCATTTTGTTTTGTTTTGCTTTGCTTTTGTTTTGTTATGCAGTGCTGGGAATCAAAATGAGGGCCTTGCATATGTTAGACAAGTGCTCTACCACTGAGCTATACCCCCATTCCTATGCCTCTGATTTATTTATTCATTCATTCATTCATTCATTCATTTATGGATCAAACCCATGGCCTTACAATGCTAGGCAAGCGTTCCACCACTGAGCTACACCCCAGCCCTACACCTCTCTTTTAGATCCCTTTGGCCCCAACAAATAATCATGTGGGTTCACACACATTCATCCCGTACCTTACCACATAAACACACCATCTTCCTTCTCTCTACACTCTAGTGACTTGCCTCCATTCACCAGATCAAAACTGACCAAGGATGCCAAAGCAAACAGACAGCGAGCGGTGAAGTACTGATGTGAGCTGACAGGTTGTGTGGGAAGGTGACTGCACATTTACTGTGTTCCTAAAATCTTTTCTCCAGCTCTCCAATGCTTCACAACCTGAAAACCTTGGGTGGGCAGCGTAGAGGAGGCCATGAGTGGCGGGTTTGGATCACTCGCAGCCAACATTGTTTTGGAAAAAATCCTTGCAGGGCACTTCCAGCAAGCCCTTGCCTGGCTTGACTCCTGCCAATCAAAAAGGAGGCAGCGTCCCTTTTTGGCAAGTGGCCAGAGGAGGGTGCTCTGTTGTTAGGAGAAGACCCTGCAGGAAAGACAAATAGGGATCCTCTGTCCTTTGCATCTCCCTTCAAACCTGCAAGTGGTGCCGTGGTGATGTTTCTCCTTTTTTGTCTCATTCTGTCACTCTCTAGTCTTTGAACAATAGAGGCAACAATGGTCTTGTCTAAATGATTTCACAGGCTATTATTCAGACACTCAACTTTTAACATTTCAATTTTGTCATTCTGTTTCCACACAAAAGGTGCACTTCTACAGTATAATGTTCTCAGAATTATGTCAATGAGCAGTAATGGCTTTTAACATTAAGTTGATCATTAACAACTACATTATCTGAGGCATAATCAGTACTTGAGCCTTTTGTGTGATTATGGCATTATGGAATTTGAAACTAATAGGAGGATGCACTCATAACAACATATAAAAATATTTATATGGTAATAAAAGATTAGTGAAATCAAACGGTCAGACAGTAAAATGAATAAAAATGCTAACATTTGATTCACAAAAGGTGAGCTTCTAAAAGAGAAAAGTAGGCAAATGATATTGTTACCATAATACTGCTTCATTCATAAAGGTTTGCAAATGGATATAAACATTCTGTCTAAAAACTATTTCAGTGAAGCTTTAAAAGAAAGGCATATTCCAAAAAGTCTATATTTTAAGAATAGCAAATATGATAGGAGATCCTGTGTCTTAAATGTTATTGGATCTTCTAATTGGCAAGGAATGTTGATTGATAATCTTGGATATTGGTGTTAAAGTTGCTTTCCTCCCCCTACACCCATTTCATGAGAAATCATTCAGGAAAGAAGTGTGTCTACTTACCCACAATTCAACGGCTGCAACCATACAACATTCATAGTGGCTTACAAAACACAGAAAAATCATGATGATTTCTGAATCCAAGTTCAGAAATCTGAAGAGAAGCCCAAGTCTGAATAGACCATGTCTTATATGTGACTTTGGATCTTGATTAGGATTTATTAATTTTAAAGGGAAAACACACCTCATCAAAGAATCAAGTCACTACTCATATAATCATAAAGTGCAAAATATAAACATAATATTCCTCTCAAAAATGATCAAATTTTTATAAATCAATCCTTTAAAAATGTTAAATTCAGAAATAACTTGATACATCACAATGTTATAATGTTAATGTAATTACAGTGTTATTTATAACAGTGAATATTAAACCATTATGAATGTCCAAAAAGAGAGGGATAATTAAGAAACAAGGGGCCACATTTTCACACTCAGAGATAGCATAGACATTTCTTTTGATGCTTATTCCAAAAAAATTTCAAAATATTTATGCTTAATGAAAAAAACCCAAAATTTAAAATTACAGTGTATGTGTGTGTGTTGCATTGTGTGTATGTAAAGCACTATGCACAGAAAAAAAGATGTGGGGGTTGGAAGAAGAAAATATACCAAATAAGTAGTATAATTCTGTTGGGTTATTCTCCTCCATCCCCTCTTCTTTCTCCTCCTCTGTACTTTTCTGTATTTACAAATTTTCTTCAAAGACATATTTTATTATTACAGTTTTTCTTTTGCGGTACCGGGGATTGAACCCAGGGGCATTCTACCTCTGAGCTACACCCCCGGCCCTATTTTTTATCCTTTATTTTGAAACTGGGTCTCACGAAGTTGCAGAGGGCCTCACTAAGTAGCTGAGGCTGGCCGCGAACCCAGATCCTCCGGTCTCTGCCTCCCAAGTATTGGGATTACAAGCGTGCGCCACCACACCTGGCTATTATTACAATTTTTAAAAGATATATATATTTATTCCTATTGTTTAGCTGTTCTTACTGAGAGATTCTGAACCAGATATACACCTAAGAAGAGCAATGTGTCACCAATCATGGTTTATACTCTGAACATTGAAAGGTACTCCTTTGAAAATTGGAGTACATATGCCATTTGTGTGATTTCATCTTTGCTCCAAATCATCCTTCCTCTGGTTAGCCCCACCCACACCGATGAACCACTGTCATTTCCAAGTGAACCTCACTGTGCCCTGAGAGTTTTGCCCCAGCCCACTCCGGGTATCTCGTGTCACTTCACACTTACCTATTATTATCCCATCTCTCAACATCAATACAAAGAGATCTTATTTGCAATGGAAGCAGTATATTTTGTGGAAGGATGGAAGGCTATTATTGCCTCATTCCAGAAAGCAAGGGACACATAAGAAAGTGTGCATTCTGACTGTAGAAACTTGACACGTGGAGGTATGGGCAAAGGGAAGATTGTTCAGGACATTCCACACCAGTGGAGAAGACCTATTTGCTAACTTTAGTACATGCCTCATTCTGTCTGTCCCACTTCCCAAACACCTCATATGTTATTTGTCCCTTGTGGAACACTCTCCCTTACCTGTCTGTTCTTCCTAAATTATGCCTCTCTTTCTTTCACACTTAGCCCATTTTAAAACAATACATATGAACTTACTACATATATCTTACTTGTAATAATGCTTTTGATCACATTCTTCCAAAATCTTCCAACTAAATACCATAACTCTGTAATATTTATTATTTTCTATTCCACGATTACATATTAGTAAAATATCGATATATAAAAGCACTAGGCCAAATTTGTGTTAAGAAAATATACTTAAGGTTCATTCTCTTGGTTATCTTCTTGAAAACTTCAAAGATACAGGAAAATGTTGGGAGCTCTAAAGCACAAGGATGGCGATTTTAGTTTATAACTTTCTCTGAAGTTCTAAGAGTCTGTTATGTGAATGCTCTTTTCTGATTTTCAACTGATATATCTTTTACACCATTAGGTTTGTCTTTGATATGAAGAAAGAATAAATGTATTCAAAAGATATAAAAACAAATCACACAGGAATCATGGGTAGCTATCCTAGCAGATCACAAGTCACCAAGGAGAAACCAGTGGTCTCTTTGAAGAGCAAATTAGTTTTTTTTTTCTTACTGAGGATTGAACCCACGGACATCCTACCTCCAAACTATACCCCTAGCGCTTTTTTTTTCTTAATTTTGAAATGGTCTCACTAACTTGCTGAGGCTAGCCTCCAACCTGAAATCCTACTCTCCCAGACTCCCAAGTACTAGGATTACAGGTATGAGCCACGCCCAGCTTCTACAGAACAATTTAATCATATTCTATGATAGAAGAAAAAGATATGTACACAAACAGAAGTCTTTGATACAGTCTTTATGGTCTTCAGGAAGCTTTTGATTTCTGAGTTCTACAATTCTGGCCAAGGTTGCCAACAATCCTGCCATACTTATCAAAAGGTGACCACCTACAGTCTCCCACATGGTCTACCTTTGCATGAAGACACACTTGTGCACCCAGAGGCCCACCTCCACTGTATGATGACTCCTGGTACCCAGTGTTTGTCCTGTCTCCATTAAAAGAAACCATAAAATGGGAAGGCAATTTGGTGACTAGGATGTCATGACCTTGTTTCCTTCATGATATTATTGTACTGTGAGTCAGAAACTACTTTATGAGCTTCATTAGTGAAACAAACATAAGCACAATCCACAGATTATCTGCAAAAGTGGCTTCTGTAGTATCTATCTACTTTAACAGAACAAATTATGCCAAAACTTAGTAGCTTCAAACAGTAATAAATATTTATTTCATCACATAGTTCCCGTGGGGCAGGACTCAGGAATAGCTCACAGGGGTGGCAAGTTGGTGCTGGTTGTTGAAAGGAGGCCTCATTTCCTGTCCACCCAGGCCTCTCCAGAAGGCTGCTCCACATAGGAGCTAGGTCTCCTCAAAACAACCTGAAAAAACTAAGTGAAAGCCACAATATGACCTAAGTTGGCAAGTCCCAGATCCTTCTAATGGTTATGCAGGTCAGCCCGATCCAAAGGGGGGGTCTCCAAGGGCAGGATAACAGACCACTGGGGGTCGTCCTGGTCATCTTGTCATTATTCATAACAACCTCCTTCAGGATGTGGAGTCTGCTCTTTGACCAACTGGAATCCGGACTGGCCTATGACTGTTTTGACCAATTGGATACAGCAGAAATGATGCTATGCCGGTTCTGGTTCCAATTTGAGTCCTTTAAGAAGACTGACAGTTTCGATTTCCTGCCTTTTGGAGTCCTGAGCCACTATGTAAGAAGTTCAGGCTGCCCTGCTGAAAGGAAAGGCCACATGGAGGTACGTAGACATCTCAGGCATGTGTGCAAAATGGGCCATGTGACTGATTATTCAGATGACTACAGCTTCTGCGACTTGATTCCAGCTCCTGCTACTCTGTGACTGCACCACATGAGAGACTCCAAGTGAGATCACAGGTGAGCCCAGACACCTCACAGAACCACGAGGCGGAATGCTGGTGTCGTTAGCCACTACGTTTTGATATGGTACTTTATGAACAACTCATATTATAACACAATTCCACTAGTACAGAGGTTTTTATACCAAAGACCTAAAAGAGTACCTAGATTAACTGATTTTTTATTTTTACTTTTGCATCCTTCCTTCCATTGCCCAAATAGCAGTCAATGACTACTGTCCGATCTTATGTTCAAGTCTTTCCTGATCCCCAAACTAGGTGCAATCTTTATTATGATTTTTTTTTTTTTTTTTTGCGGTACCGGGGATTGAACCCAGGGGCGTTCTACCTCTGCGCTACACCCCTGGCCCTATATTTTTATACGTTATTTTGAAACCGGGTCTCATGAGGTTGCAGAGGGCCTCACTAGGTAGAGAGAGAGAAAGAGACAGGGAGAGAGAGAGCTGAGGCTGGCCGCGAACCCAGATCCTCCGGTCTCCACCTCCCAAAGCACTGGGATTACAAGCATGTGCCACCACGCCCGGCTCTATTATGAATTTTCATTGCAGTATACACATCTCTTTCATAGTGCTTATTGAACTATGTATTTAATTAGAGCTCATGTAATTGCTTCTTTAATATTTATCTCTTCACTAGATCCTAATCTCCAATAGGGTAAATCACATAAATATCTTATCTATTGGTCTAGCCCTCATTTGAAACACAGTACCTAGTACCAGTAGGTGTTCAATAAATGTATGGTGAATAATAACTTCTCAAAATGTCTTCTGCACTTCATTTTGTAACAGAAACTGATTTTGTGCTGCTTTTAGTTTGCCTATTTTAGGCTATTTCTAGTTACAAAGGAAAAAATAAAATCCATTAATATTTTTAGCTAATTTTTCATAAGCACTGGAAGTCAGTGATGTAAACAATAACCCAAAATGTAACATTTACTCATAGCTTTCAACCTTCAGGTAAACTTTGGCTTCTCTTATAAAAAGGAGAAATCTAATGCCCGGCATGGTGGTACACACCTATAATCCCAATACTTGGGAGGCTGAGATGAGAGGATCACAGGTTTGAAGCCAGCCTCAGCAACTAAGCCGGACTCTCATCAACTTAGGGAGCCCCTGCTTCTAAATAAAAAATAGAGTTAGTCTGGGGGTATAGCTCTGAGGTAGAACGTCCCTGGATTCAATCCCCAGCACCACAAAGTGAAAGAGAAAGAAAGAAAGAAAGAAAGAAAGAAAGAAAGAAAGAAAGAAAGAGAGAGAGAAAGAAAGAAGAAAGAAAGAAAGAAAAAAGAAAAAAGAATCTAGACACTCTTCATTGAGAATAAGTCTTCAGATTGTATCATGTTCATCAACATAAAATGAAAAAAAATCCTCCCAGTCTACTTCCTCACTTCTCATGTTACTTTCTAAATTTATTATAGTACTGCATTTTCATTTTCAAAAAAACTGGTTTTCTACATTCTCTGTCATTTATTTATATTTATTAACTTATTTAAACCACAAATAAAAGATTCTCCAACTCTTTCTTTTAGAGACCTTGGAAAGCATAAAGTTCTGGTTAATATAATTACGCCAGTCCTCAAAAATCAAAATCACTACCAAAAACTCTTCTGCACTAATAAAAAATGGAGCCAGACAGACTGTTAGGTGAAGCATATGCTAACAAAGCACAGAAGTGGTTAAACACAAGGACATTTTCCTATATAGGAGACCAAAGGCCCAAATATTCAATAACAAAAATTTTAGCCATATGTGCACTTATGTAGAACAGATTATTAACTGTTCTCTTCCATAAATATAAAAACTAAATTACAATAAATATGAATAATTTTAGATTATATTTATGAAATCATAAGCATTAAGCAGCGGTGATCATTGAGTGGAAATATTCATCAAGATACATGTATGACAGAAATACCAAGTTCATTTTACAGTGTCAACTGGAGGCAAATTCTGCAAATGCTGATATTCAAAAACATTTTTAGAGTAATTATTTTTTTTTCTGGACAACGCTTTCAGTATTTTCTTTTTTTTCTTACATATGCTTCTAAATCTGTGTTTGGAATCCAAATTTTAAATTTAATTACAAGCAGAGAAATATGCCTACTTAACATCCATGTAGGGCTAAATTATTTTGCATTCATAGAGGCTCATGGAAGTTTCCAGCTAGACGTTTTCTAAAGTTTATCTAATCCCATGTTTCTCAAAGTTGCATGTGCATTAGAATCACGTAAAGGGCTATTAAAACACAGATTGCTAGGTTCCACTCTCAGAGTTCAGATGAAGTAGGATTAGGGGGGAGTCCAAAGAATGTGTTTCTTAACTAGTTCTTAGATCATGCTAATGTTACTGGTTCAAGAACCATAGTTTGAGGATCACCAGTCTATTTTATAAAGAAATAATGGCTCAGAAAACTTGATTGATCCAATGTTTTTGTAGTAGTCAGTGGCAAAAATGACCAAACAAAGCAGGGCTAGAACACAGCTTTCCTAATTCCAGGAAGCGTTCTTTGACTTGATTTTCCCCATCTGAGGTGTATTCATAGGAGGCTATGATAAATAAGCTATAGAAAAAAGAAGTCACAGCCCAAGAAAAAGGAAGGCAACATAAACATCCTCTCTCCCAGTCAAGAAAATTAAAGACTCGCAGAGCCACACCAAAAACGGTATGATTCAGGTATTTCTCTGTGGCCACTACTCCTCTTTTGAAGTTCGTTTCCCTCTAAACATCTAAGGACTTACTTTGCATTCTTACATTGCAATGTCTCTGTTGATAACTTTTCAGTAATTCCATTACAGCAAATCACAGGGTTGTCAAATCTTCAAGGATCAGAAGATCATGAGCTGACAAGTAGCAGATGCACAGAAAGAAGTTTTAAATAACGCGCATTCATTCCCCATGTGGAGTGAAGTGGAATACCTCTTACTCTATGATAGTAAAACCAGCCGGGAAGTAACAAAGAATGTAGTTATGCCACGATATTTACCATTTGTACCACTTCTATTCAGTGAAGAATCAAAGAATTCAGAAGAAGGAAAACTCTTAGATTTTCAAACAAGCTGTTTCTGTTTAAGGACAGAAGTTTCTGTTAAAATTGAGTATAATTGTGATGTCACTGAGCACAGTGAAAGCTGCAGGCAAACAGAACATTCTCATTGTAATACCACTACTGTAGGCATCTTTGAAACACTATAGCTTCTTCAGACTATAATTATAACTGTTTGTTGCTTCTGTGGTTTCAAAGATAATAGAAGTTGTTCACAAAATTTACACAACACTGATGTGTTGCATATAAAATATAGACAGTCACGTGCAAAATATTCCATTATCCATTTCTCACAGAGAGAAACAGCTGAGAAACCTACAGACCATCAAATTATGACTCCAGTGTTTCATTATAAGCAATTAGACTCCGGAACCCAAAGGTACAACCAAAATGCTTGGTGTAATTTTGTTAATACCATTTAAGAGCTGGGCTACAGGTGCTTGAATCTAGAGGAAAGAAAAATACTAGCGACTATATAGGACCTTACTACTTTCTGGGTAACTGCTTCTATAGCCAGAGCATCAAAAGTGGGATTTGGAAGAAAAATCTATGTTAAGTGAGGAAGAAGATTCAAAATCACACTCATTCGTCCCATAATCACTGACTGAAATGGCTGTGTGTGTGTCAAGCACAGTGCCTGCTCTCAAGGAGAGGTGGGCACGAATTCATTCCCTCAGTGAACATTTAACACTGTGTAAAGAAAGAAATATCAGTACAACCAGTTCATAATGTTACAAAACAAAGTGCTTATATGTCCAAACTACTGAGAAATGAGGAAGTTATCACCAAAAATGATTTTTTTGTGTGGTACTGGAGATTGAATACAGGAGCATTCTACCTCCGAGCTACATCCCCAGACCTATTTTTTATTCTTTATTTTGAAACAGGGTCTCATGAAGTTGCGGAGGGCCTCACTAAGTAGCTGAGGCTGGCTGCGAACCTGCGATCCTCCTGTCTCAGCCTCCCAAGTACTGGGATTACAAGCATGCGCCACCACGCCCGGCTGACCAAAAATGATATTGACCACGTCTAGAATAATTACTAAGTAATTTCCATATGGGAAAGGTTATCTATCATCTAGCAGGAAATAAATCCATGAAAAGAAAGTTGATGTCAGAGCCCTTAGAAAACCATGTTAAGCAATTTGGACATTATTTCTAGACTATGGTACCATTAAGAGAATTTTAGGGCAATAAGGCAGAGTCGTTTATGAGAAAACTCTTCTGGGAAATATACCTGAAAATGATGGACAATATAAAAGACACCCTTTTGTAAAGCCTGGATGTACTGTTGTAGTAACAAAGGAGTTCATAGGAACCAACAGCAAAGAATCCAAGGAGTACAAAGGGATTTGGAGTGAACTTTTGCCCTGTGGTTTCTGTTAATTCCTGGTGGCAGAAACCTGAATTTCAATGAGTCATACATTAGTGACAGGGTATGAACCTGAGATCAGAGCAGAGATGGGCATCAGCACAGCAAAGTAAATGAAAGAAAACAAAATAAGAAGAGAAAATAACTAAATGAAAATTAAAGATATACTATAGAGCATCACTGCAGCTGAAAGTTGGTTCTATGGTGAAATTAACAAGGAACACATCTCTAACAAAAAAAAAATCAAGAAAAAAGGGAAAGAATGCAAAATAAACAACACCAAGAGTGAAAGGACTTAATTAGCTATACAACACATACTAAGAAAATGATCAAAGAGCTGAGCATGGTGGCGCATGCTTGTAATCCCAGTACTTTGGGAGGTGGAGATCAGAGGATCCGGGTTCGCGGCCAGCCTCAGCTCTCTCTCTCTCCATGTCTCTCTATCTATATCTATCTATCTATCTATCTATCTATCTATCTATCTATCTATCTATCTATCTACTTAGTGAGGCCCTCTGCAACCTTGTGAGACCCGGTTTCAAAATGAAGTAAAAAAAATAGGGCCGGGAGTGTAGCGCGGAGGTAGAACGCCCCTGCGTTCAATCCCCGGTACCACACACACACACAAAAATGATCAAAGAAACTGAGCATGGTGGCACATGCGTAATCTCAGCTACTCAGGAGGCTGAGGAAGAAGGATTGCAAGTTTGAGTCCATCTTGGGCAACTTAGTAAGACTCTGTTTCAAAATTTAAAAAGGGCTGGGAGTGTAGCTCAGTTATAGAGAGCTTCCCTAGCATGTGTGAAACTCTGAGCTAAATTCCGGTACTGCAAAAAATTGAAAAGGTAGAATGTAATACCAACTTTACAATAGTTCATTTGAATGATTTTGTGAAGTTGGCAACTTTCTAGAAAAAATATATTACCAAAATATATTCTTGGAGCTGCTGTAATCCCAGTATGTGGGAGGCTGAGACAGGAAGATCTCAGGTTCCAGGCCAGCCTCAGCAACTTAGTGAGACCCTCGGAATCTTAGCAAGACCATTTCAAAATAAAAAATGAAAAAAGGGCGGGGGATGTAGCTTGGATGTAGAATGTCCCTGGGTTCAATCCCCAGTGTGTGTGGGGGAGGGGGGAAACCTCTGCAAAGTTGAACATTTCTTTTGATATATTTTACAGAGTATTAAAATTATTAAATTATTATAAAAGTATTAAATTATTTCCCACTTTTAGAGAGGAGAAAAAAGAAACACTCTTTAATATATCTGGTAAGACTAGCGTATCCTTTATAGCAAAACACCACATTCAGTTTAAAAAGAAAATTATAGATAAGTAAAAAACATTAAGCTATATTTATAAAAAAAATCCATGGATATAAGAGAAAGACAATACATTATTACCAAATGGCAATTATTATAGCGATGCAAATTTGATTCAACATTAGAAAATTTAAAAATTACTTCATTATACTAAAAAATTAAAGGATAAAATCAAAACTACCCCCATAAGTACAGTAAAAGTATTCAGCAAAATTCAATACCCTTTCAGTATATAACTCTTGCAAACTAAGAAGAATTACCTGATAAAGAATATCTATGAAAAAACCTACAACAACCATCACAAGGTTATCTTTAAACTCAAGAATGTGACAAAATTGCTTTCTATAACTATTTATAGTCAGTATTATACTGGAAACTCTTACAATAAGACAGAAATAGTAAAACAAAAGTTATGAAAAAGGAAATGAAAGAAAGAAATACAGATACATATTCATAAACAATATAACTGTCTACATTTTAAAGTCTAAAGACAAAGTGTTAGAATATATAAAAATTTTTAATGAAGTCAATATATGCAAGTAGAACGTGAAATGGACTGAAATCTATACATTTGAACACAAGTTAAGGATATATAATTTTTAAGTACTATTTGTAATAGCATCTAAAAATATAAAGTATTTAAGAAATAAATCCAAGCCAGGCACAATGTGTTTATAATCCCAGTACTTGGGAGGCTGAGATAGAAGGATCACTGGTTTGAGACCACCCTCAGCAACTAAGCAAGACAACCTAGTGAGACCCTGCTTAAAAAAATAAAAAGGATGAGAGTGTAGCTTCAAGGTAGAATGCCCCTGGGTTCAATTCCTAGTAACACACACACACACACACACACACACACACACACACAAGAAGTTTCTTAAGCCTGGCGTGGTAGAGCATGCCTGTAATCCTAGTACTTGGGTGGCTAAGACAGGAGGAAAGCAGGTTCGAGGACAGCCTCAGCAAGTAGTGAGACTCTCAGCAACCTAGTGAAACCCCGTTTCAAAATAATAAAATAGGGCTGGGATTGTAGCTCGGAGGTAGAATGTCCCTGGGTTCAATGCCCAGTACCACAAAAATAAATAAATAAATAAATTCAACAAACTATGTAATACATTTGAATAGAAAATTTATAAAACTTTATTGAAAGAAATGTCAAAAAGGCTTAAATGCAAAGATATACTATGTTCGTAGATAAAATGACTCAATATCATAAAGACTTTTTTCCACCAAATTGATTTTTAGATTCTGTGCAATTCAAATCAAAACTTAACCAAGACATACTTCTTCTGGTAAAACACAGTGGCTGTACTTGTCACTAGTGTTCTAGGTGCAACTAAAAACTATATATTTAGTAAGAAACTACATACATAGTTTTAAGATAGATAATAGATGATAGATAGATACATACATACATAAATAGCTCTTTAAGAGAAAAAAAGGCAGACTAGCCAAGGACCACAGGCCATGAGGGATGACATGATGATTATGTTCCCAGGCTTTTCTCTTTGTTCCTATATTCCAAATTTAAAATTGAAGAGAACAGTAATCCCAATGGTCACAGACCAAAAGTGTCTAAAAAATGCCTACTCTTTGTAGTACAAGGACAAAAACAGGGGGCAGCCTAGAAAGACAGAAATTGTTTAGACAATAACCACTCACTCCAGACAAACAATGAAAAAAAATATGTGTTACAATTGAAGAATAGTCTGAAGATTTATCTAAAGGATAGCAATCAGTGGAGGAACTTGGTCAATCAGATAGCTAGACTTGTTGGCATTAAGACAGTTTGCTATTATTGTGGAGATCAATTCATAGACCGATAGAACAGGCTAGAGATCCCAGAACCAGATCTATGCGCCTAAGTGCCAACCTCACACATGAAGAAACTATGATTGCAAATCAGTGGCAAAAGATGAATTTACAAAACAATTATGGGATGACTGATTATATATAAGAAAAAAAAAAAAACAAGCAGGGCATGGTGGCGTAAGCTTGTAATCCCAATACTTGGGAGGCTGAGACAGGGGGATCGCAGGTCCTCGGCCAGCCTCAGCTACTTAGTGAGGGCTTGTTTCAAATTAAAAAATAAAATAGAACTAAAGGTGTAGCTCAGAGGCAGAATGTCTCTGGGTTCAATTCCCAGTACCACAAAAAGAAAAAAGAAAGAAAAGAAAAAAACATGGAAGTATCTTCCACCCTATCGATAATCAATTCCGGTGAGGTCAAGAACTTAAATGAGGAAAGCAAGACTTTAAAAGAGGATATAGGAAAATATTTTTACAAATTCAGGATCATAAATATTTTTTAAGCAAACGGTAAGCATAAAGCAAAAAGGAAAAGACTGGTAGGGGATTACAACTCAAAATAAATTTTAAAATCTTATGAATTAAAATGAAAAAGTCAACTCATTACAAATGGGAAGGAGATATAATGAATAGTTTTTCATGGAAAAGGAATGGACAGTAAACATATGAAAAATTTCTCAATGTCAAAATGCTCAAGAAAATGTGTTTTACATCTACCATGAAATATGTCACATCCAAACAGACTGCAAAAGATTCAAGTCTGGAAAATGCCAGGTACTGGTAATGTGTGTATCAAAGCAAGTTCTCACACTGTTGATGGAGAATGAACTGGTAAACTGTTTGAGAGGCAAGTAGGAATTGCTTGGTAATGGCCAATTTGTACATGCCCAGCGACATCATTCTAGGTATACTTGAACATAAGGAAGCTGATATAAGATAATTTTTAGTGACATTCATTGTAATAATTAATCAGTGTAAATGCCTAACAAGAGTAGAATAAAAAATAAAGTAGAATACATTCTTGAAATGGAATACTATGCAAGAGTGACAATCCACAAATTACATGCATATGTATAAACATAAATGGTTTCCAAAAATTTAATGTGAATGAAAATAGCAAGCTGCACAATAATACATTATCATGATCCCTTTTACACAGAGTTCAAAAGCAGGCAAAAATGAAACAACATAGTAATACACATATATAATATCTATATAAATTAACATATGCACATATATGATAAACCTTAGGAAAAGAAGTGAATAAACATAACTCAGGATAGTGGTTACCTTACGGCAAAGTAGAGAGGATAAAATGAGGTAGGAAATCACAAGACAAAGGTTTCAAAAATAAAGGCAATATCTTATTTCCTCAGCTGAGCTTCTTATTATTATTTTATTATTTTGTAAATGCTGTTTACATCTTATATATGTTCATCTTATTTGTAAATGCTGTTTACCTCTTATTATTTTGTAAATGCTGTTTACATCTTATATATGTTCATCTAGAATGCTATATCTTACAAAATATTGTATTCACGATAAAATGCTAAACATTTTATTCACAACAAAAATTAAAAACAATGAGAAAGTCTAGGTAGGAAAAATTCACAAAGCCTATGTTTTAGAGAGATTACTCTGGTGGACATTAAGGAGACAGACATGGAAGGCCACTACTATCTAGGAAAGAGAAAATAAGTTTTTAAACTGGTTAAGATCAAGTGCAACTTTAAAAGAGAAAACTTCCGAGTATAAAATTGACAGAATTGCTGATAGAATGATTGCAACCATATTGATCTATTTTGGTACCTGGCTTAATATTAGAAAGACAATAATGATGACCAGGAGAACTGTAGGGAAGGCTCTGGTTGATGGGTGAGAGGAGGAATAGAAGCAAGCAAAGGAAAGATAGAAAGATCCACGCAAGAATTATGCCCCGAAAGTCAAGGGAGGATTGAGAATTAGAATTTGGACTATATAGCTCCAATCACTGTACAGTGTGTTTTGAGGTCCTCTACTGTAGGAAATATACAGGAATAGTTTTCTGGACTTGGGGAGAATGGAAAGGGTTCAGAACGGCAGCTGCAGGATATACAATAGGGAAAAAACAGAGACGAAAAGACCCCGAATAGCAAGGAGGGCGCAGCTGAGGTCGGGCGGCATGAAACTGTAGGAGAGCCAGCTGGCGCAACTCGTGACCTACTCCAGCAACCTTGGTTATCATTGAGCAGTCATCAAGGTTACAAACATTATCATGTCTAAAAATATAAGTTCCCATATACACAAAAACACACATGTGCACTCACACAGTCCACACTGGCGATAGATAACTTGTCAGAGGTCTGCCAGAAACCTTAAGACCACCCCATAGAGGAGACTTTGTAAAACCCTTTCTACCAGGCAGGATAATCTATATGGATGGCTAGGTATTTCTATTTAGGTAAAGATTCATCAGGATCCTAGTTAGTCAGAATTTCCAGGAGGTCATAGGAGAGGACGGTCAGTGGGACAAACCGCGGCCCCAGGGGGCCCTGAGGTGGTAAGTGGCATTTCTCCTCCCTCTCCTTTACCACCCACATTGAACCGCTCCCCTTCAGCGGGCACTCCTGCTGGTCCAGTCCCTGGCCTGGTGGTGGGCCTGGCCCTCATCGTCTTCCGTGTCCTTCTCAGGCCACAGTTACTCTATTTGCATCTTTTCCTGTCACAGTGGGCCTGAGAGGCAACATGTTTCCCAATATGTAGCAGCAGCCCTACCTCTAACATAATCATGCCAGACAGAAGAGACTGTCCCACCTGGGGTCACCGGCTACAGAAGGGACTACAGTCTTTTCTACCTGCCATTACCACCTTGTCACTCATGATGGCAATTGTGTCGCCTGGTTTCTGATGGTTAACCCTGCCACCTGGATTTCGTTCTTCAAAGGAGCGGTCATTCCCTCTACCGCCAGGAAGCTCAGTTCTCTTACAGAATTCCCTACCACTAGCCTCAGCCTAAGCCCTGAAGAGCCTGATGTCTTAAGACCAAGGCATTCCTGTTACTTTGACATGAGATTTTTTACAAATATGATCAGAGTTCTCGTGGCCCTGAGGAAATGAGCAGCATTTCTCGCTTCCAACCCTCAACTCCACAATCTCTTCAGATCCAGAACCCGAGTTGTTCTGAAGGAAGTGTTTCAAAACAAAGGCGGCTCCTGCCGCTTGTACAAGCACTTTCTCATCTACACTCAGGAACAGTGGTTGAGTTCATTGCCTTGATCCTTTTGGATGTGTTGTGGTTTGTCTTTCCAAGACTAATAGTTCAAATCTTCATTTCCATTCCTCCTTTTCTTTCTCTCATGTCTTTTTCCACAACCTGCTCCCTATCTGTCCCAGGATCTCCCTTTTTCACCCCATTTGCACTCACCTACTGCTTTTCATATCCTTTCTGGTAGAATAGCACACCACGGTCCAACCATCATGGGTCTCCAGTGCCACAAACATGACTGGCTTTATTTATTTATTTATTTATTTATTTATTTATTTATTTATTTATTTTGTGGTACCAGGGATTGAACCCAGGGGCCTTTTACCTCCGAGCTACACCCCCAGCCCTATTTTTTATTCTTTATTTTGAAACAGGGTCTCACTAAGTTGCGGAGGGCCTCACTAAGTAGCTGAGGCTGGCCGCGAACCTGCGATCCTCCTGTCTCGGCCTCCCAAGTACTGGGATTACAAGCGTGTGCCACCCGCCCGGCTTCATGGCTGGCTTTAGAAAGCTGAGATACTATGATGGAAGTAGAGAAATTAAGAGATGGCTCTTCATTGCCTAAAAACTACCAATGTGCACATATCAACATCCATACACATGCTTGTGCACACATGTACAATATATGATTATGGGCCTTCTTCCTAACTGAACAAAGAAAAGGCAACAATACCTTTCAAAGGGCTTGTTCTTTCCAGGTAACATTGTGTAAGATTGCTTTTAAGAAGGATTGTAAACCAGGCACAGTGGAACCCATACCTGTAATCCCAGTACTTGGGAGGCTAAGACAGGAGGATCACAAGTTCAAGACCGGGGCATGGCAGCTTAGCAAAACCCTGCTTCAAACTCAAAACTGGAAAAGGGCTGAGGGTGTAGCTTAGTGGGAAAATGCCCCTGTACCCAGTACCCAGTACCCCCCACCCCACATACAGACACACACAAAAGATGTATATAAGAGACAGACAAAAAAACCACTTGCTCCAAGAGTTTGCTGAACGAATTCACATTGTTGAATTAACACATGTACTTAGATCAAACAATGGCTGACAGACATTTGGAAAGCAAAAGTAAAAGTTGACCTGCAGACAGTTCAGATTTGCCACATGCTTGCTGTCACCGCGAACAGTGTTCAAACCCTCCCAATTTATTCTCTTGCAGGCTTTCCTCGAATTTTAAAGAAAATGAATACCTGTTTGTTTTTGAAGTACGGTATTTTATTTTTCCTTATTACTCATAAGTACAGACAGCAGAATAAATGATTAACAGCTAATTGAAGATTGTTGTAAGGGGAAATTATGGGGATTTCCCCCAGAAACTATCATAAATGTTTTCCACTTAAATGATTGCCTCACTGAGAAAATTCTCAAGTAATATTCATCAGGTGCAATTTCAGAAGTAAAAGTTACTTCTTTCAACACAGCCTGCCAACATTTTTAAAGGGAATTTATTAGTGCTTACAAATCACTACAATTTAAATTGTGTGTGTGTGTGTGTAAGTACATAAGTAAGTAAATATATGGCTAAAAATATTCCTTTAATCTCTTTGCCTTTAAAAAACAATTTTATTATCTTCTCTTTTCAAATGTATTTAAACAATCAAATATTCAAATTTGCTGGTTGTCCTTTTCTTCTTGAAATTTTATTCCTTAGGCAATATTGGAGATAACAGGAATTTTTAATAGAGGGAAAAGAGGAAAAGTTAGGACTCATTGTTTTAAAATTTAGCACAGTACAAACCTACTTATCTTGTTCCCTTTATGTATTTAAGCATAGGTCTTAGCTGAGTATGGTGATGCATTCCTGTAATCCCAGTACTTAGGAGTCTGAGACAGAAGGATCACAGGTTCACAGCTAGCCTCAGCAACTTAGCAAGGCCCTCTGCAATTTAGTGAGTCCCCGTTTCAAAATAAAAACTAGGGCTAGGGGTGAAGCTCGGAGGTACAATGCCCCTGGGTTCAATCCCCAGTACCACACACACAAAAAAAAAGGAAAGAAAGAAAGGGGAAGGAAGGAAGAGAGTTAAGAAGGAAAGGAGGGAGGGAGGGAGGAAGGAAGGAGAAAAAAGGATAGGTCTTCAATTTTTCCAGTTTAGATCAAATAGCTCAGAGAGTCATCAATATTTTAAAGTAAAAATTGAGCAAAACCTGAGTAAAGAAAATAATTAAGATGACAGGCACTGTGACACACACCTGTAATTCCAACAACTGGTAAGGCTGAAGCAGGAGAATTGCAAATTTGAGGCCAGCCTGGGTAACTTAGTGAGACCATGTCTCAGAATAAAATAAAAAGGACTGGAGATGTAGCTCAGATGTGGTGAAGCATCTCTGGGTTCAATCCCTAGTATCACAATTAATAATTAGGAGATGTACTAATTTTTAAATATTCTAGATTATGAGCAAAGGCTGTGTATTATGCTATGCAATCTTTTAACCTAATAGTTGGCCTATGGTAGCACTCAGTAAATGAATTTTAATTGGTCTGTTAGTCATAATAGTTATTTATAAGTTATAAAGTGTATTTTGCTTTTAAAGGTGCCATATTTGTGTCAAAATATTCTAAAACAATTAAACCAACCATCTAAGACATTTATAACCATCAATTATTTTATAATAAAACATTTATGATAGGTTCTGGGAGGAAAACCTATTATTTTCCCTTAAAACTATCTTAAATGATTTTACTAGCAAACTTTTCTTCCAATATCTCTTCTGAGGATTTTTAAGACATGAATCATGATACTGTAAAAATAAACAACTTGCACTAGGTCATATAAATTAAGCACGAAAATAGAATAAAAATGGTTCGATTGCAGGCACGTGCTCATTTTCATACTGACAGACAAAGCTCTTGGAATATTGGAAAGTTGATCTACAGCTCAGCCAACAATATCTAACTGGGCTTTCTCGCAGTTCCTCCTTGTCCTTTAAATTCTCAAGGAGAGGAGGTGGGAATGATGCACCTCTTCCACTGAAGCACCCACAAGACTTTCTGTTCATCTGCAGAAGCGAAGCCGTGGGCAGCTGGCACCCTTCCACAGGGAGCTACAAACACCACTTTGCCACATTGCAAGTTTCGTCAGGCAGCAGATGTCCTGTAGCTGCCGTTCAGGTCTCCAACTCTACCAAGCCACCTGTACAACATATTTAATGTACCGACAATGATTCTGTTGCTACATAGCAGAGATGTGTTTTAATTCAATTTTTGTCTGAACTCCTCCATGGCCAGTGGGATTATTACATGAAATGAGGCTTCATATTGCAAAACTTTGAACTACATTATGGTGTGACACTATAATACACCAATAAAAGTATTTAAAAATAAATAAGTAAATATAAAAGAGGGAAAATCAAATCCTGCACACTTTTGCCTTTGCCCCAACTTCCCCAAATGATTCCAGAAAATGCTTTTGCTTTCTATACCATTAAAATCAAATGCTGTTCTTTAAAAAAAATAAATAAAAAGCTGCTGTTTCCGAAAAGCAGTCTTGCTGAACCACTATACAGAAAAGTTGAACAACTAGCTGTTAAATTGCTCACCCTTCTGCATTACTCTGACACTACCAAACTTTAACATGCTTTTACCAAAACTTTAAACTCTGGGTGCAATCCTCCTAGAACATTATCAGGAAAACATTCTGACTTTTTCGGCTGCTAAAGTGATACTTACAGTACCATTGTGTCTGTTTAGTTTAAAAATGAGGTTGATAATGATAATGTTTTTCCATAAGATGATCTTCTACTTTTTAATGATACCCGTAGTTTCCCCTACATAAATGACTAAATCCTTACAGAATCTCTGTCTTGATTAGCACTCCTGCTAGTAAAATTTCACATACTAAATCAGCACCAGCTGTAGCAAGAAAGAAAGAAAAAGGCAAGTGTAAATGTTCCATATGCCCCACCAAATTGGCATCTGTGTCAGTAACCCTTTTTTTTAAAACTATTGTATACATACATTCTCTTAAGTGTTTTGTTCACAGAATACTGTTAACAAAATTCTCTCTGTTGGCATCTCAAGGAAAGAGCCTGTCCTTAGTATCATTCAATGACACAAAATACAGTTTCTCTTTCTCCTCTCGTGGTCATGGGTATACCTAAATGCTCTCTTTATGTAAGTTGCCTCAAGTTAGTGAACCTTTATTTTGACATCTGTTCTCTGTAATGTGACACCGTCATGCACTTACAAAGCTGCTTTACTATTGGAGTTTAATTGGTAGCAACACCGAACAATGTCAGAGAGACAATAGAATTATTCTGGTCACCTGGAAGATACCTCAGAGACCAGGCTCAAAACAAATAACCTGGAATGTGTTGGTGGGAAAAAGATTTTGTGATCATTGTCTCATCATCTATAATTTCTTCAAGTTAGAAGGTGCCTCTAGAGAAACCCCAGTGGAGCGAGGGAGGTGGTCCATGGGATGGTGAATTAATAAAGGAAACACTTCCATTGACATTACGTATAGATGTGAAATGATGAGCGCTAATCTCAATATCATGTATGGGGCAGGGAGGAGTGGGGAGGGAGACGAGGGGAAGCTCACCAAGTGCTGTGTGCATGTATGTCACTGTCACCCGAACTACATTATGATGTGAGACTACAATGCACCAATAAAAGTATAAAAAAGAAGGTGACTGTGTGTGTGTGTGTGTGTGTGTGTGTGTGTGTGTGTGTGTGTAAGAGAGAGAGACACACACAAAGATAAGTATAGATGCAATTTTATGGTACTTGAGGTGGTTTCCTAGAGTTTACCCATCAGGATCCTATTAACTATCTCAACTCCAGTAGCCACAGCTCTTCAGAAATGATTCAAATCATCAATACAATTCTACAGTAGCCATCAGAAAGCTGCCGAGAAGAACATACTAATTGAATGTCCTACATACAAAGAGTATTAGTAGGATACGTTCCACAGATAACTGTTTCACAGCTTAAATACATGTACTTTTTAAGTATAAAAATGCTTTATTTCATTGAAACATGATCCTCTTGGTGAAGGCAGTGCAGATGGAAAAGAGAACGGCCTCCTTTCTTTGTGGTGACTGTTGATTCTCCATCGTGTCTGCTCCTTGAATACATTTAGAACACTCTGTTGCCTTATTCACTTGCATCTCTGCTATTTTTATTTATTTATTTATTTATTTTGGTACTGGAGGTTGAACCAGAGGCATTCTACCTTCCGACTACACCCCCAGCCCTATTCTTTTTTATTTTGAAACAGGGTCTCCCTAAGTTGCTGAGGCTGGCCTCAAACCTGCTATGCTTCAGTCTTAGCCTCCCCAGTACTAGGATTACAGGCGTGCACCATCATGCCTGGCTTCTGCTGTTCTTCATTTGACTCTTAGCTCCTTGAGATTTGGGATATTTTCTACATAGATTTGTGTCTATCTATCAGAGTATTAATTTATAAATACCCAATACATATTTGTCAATACATGTTTACATATCAAAATGGTAAAGTAAGTGCCGGGCGTGGTGGCGCACGCTTGTAATCCCAGTACCTTGGGAGGTGGAGACCGGAGGATCTGGGCCCACGGCCAGCCTCAGCTCTTTCTCTCTCCCTCTCTCCCTGTCTCCCTCTCTCCCTCTCTCCCTCTCTCTCTCTCTCTCTCTCTCTCTCTCTCTCTCTCT
>PVJS01014170.1:0-40812 GCA_004027185.1 Glis glis
GTTCACTTATAAATTCCAGCTATTAATAGGCTTCAACTAATCTCATGGTTTCATAAAATGAATGGCAAAAAGGGAATAAAAAAATTTCCAAAGTATGAATTAAGTTTATGATTTGTCCCATACTATTCAAATAATATACTGCAGATGTGTGTGTGTGTGTGGTGTGTGTGTGTGTGTGTGTGTGTGTGTGTGTGTGTATTCAGAACGTTGTATTCATTCTATTAGGCTGTTCTAGAAATCTTCCCAAAATTACTTTTTTTTTTTTTTTTGGTGGTACTGGGGATTGAACCCAGGGGAATTCTACCTCCGAGCTACACCCCCAGCTCTATTTTTTAATTCTTTATTTTGAAACAGGGTCTCACTCAGTTGCAGCAGGCCTCACTAAGTAGCTGAGGCTGGCCACAAACCTGCAATCCTCCTGTCTCAGCCTCCCAAGTACTGGGATTATAAGTGTGCACCACCACACCCGCCTCCCCAAATTACTTTTAATACATTCCTATGATTCATTAGCAGTAACCCATAGGGATTATCAGTTTACCATTATCTCTAGTCTTCACACACACACACACACACACACACACACACACACTCTTCATCAATCATCTATCCATCATCTATTGTGTATGTGGTACTGAGGATCAAACCCAGGGATATTCTACCCCTGAGCTACACCCCCAGTCCTTTTTTTTTTTTTTTACTTTGAAACAGGGTCTCACTAAGTTGCTGAGGGCCTCACTAAGGTACTGAGGCTAGCCTTGAACCTGTGATCCTCCTGTCCCAACCTCCTAGGTACTGAGATTACAGGCATGTGCCACCATAGCCGGCTTGCAGTGATTAATTTAGAGAATTCGTTTCACATGCCCATAATGGAACCACTTACTTAATATTTTTTAAGTATTTATATTTTGTGGGGGGGGGTACTGGGGATTGAACCCAAAGGCATTCTACCTTCAAATTATACCTCCAGCTCAATGTTTTATTTCTTATTTGGAAACAGGGTCTCGCTAAGTTGCCGAGGCTGGCTTTAAACCTGCAATCCTCCTGTCTCAGCCTCCCA
Source organism: Glis glis (assembly GCA_004027185.1). Classification (NCBI taxonomy): domain Eukaryota; kingdom Metazoa; phylum Chordata; class Mammalia; order Rodentia; family Gliridae; genus Glis; species Glis glis. Next base: position 1,058 of record PVJS01014170.1, read on the forward strand.
AGTACTGGGATTACAAGCGTGCAGCACCACGCCCGGCTTTAAGTATTTAATTTTTACCTTTCAACAAACATTTCTAGAAACGCATTGTCGTTTAACCAAATGAAAAATTTTCTTCAAATAACATAGTTGACTTACATTTTACTATAAAACCAAACAAATGCTGCTGTACAACATTTGAAAGTCTCCTAAAAGGTTTGAAGTGGCTTTTCTTGGAACACAGGGAGAAACTGGATATTGTTTATACCTTACGTAAACAAAGAATTAAAAACAAGTATCTGTTCTGTGAAGGTCAATTTTCTAGGCACGTTTCTCAGAAATGAGCTTTCTCAAAACTCAAGTCAGGTTCAGGCAGTGTTTTGCCTCCTACTGATAGACTACGCTTCTTTTCTCTCCACAATCTTACCAGCTCTACACACATTAATCTTATTTCTTGCTGAGTGACGTCCCGACCATCTGCTCTTGCTAGTATTCCATCTGAAAATATCATTCTTTTTCTATATATTCAGCCCCCAGTAATTTGTGTTCTGAAAATTTTATTACAAACAAGTATATGAGGGTGGAGGTAGTGAGAATAAATTTGATCATCTAAACATTACATATCCATGGCTTATAGACAAAATTCATGAACTGATTTATGAAAGGCAATTCTACATATATTTTGAATTTCTACACTCATTTGCAGCTGCCCAAATCCCAACTGGTATTTCAGGACTGACATTTTTAACAAACAGTACTTTTAGACGGTTCATGATGTTTTTGTATTTTAGTTCCAGATGGAGTACTGGTTCAGTTGAGAGAATAACTGAATATAATCCAGAGTGATGATTTCTTATTAAATTACACAATGTTTATTTTTGGTTTGGAAATCTGAAAAATAATTTCCAACACTCAATGTCATGGAAAACCTTGAAAATATTTCTTGATTATACAACCCATTCTATAAAATTTTACTTGCATGGTGTATAAGATTCAATTACATACGTAAATGAATTGACAGGGTTTAAAACCAAAAAATATTTTCCACTGTAGTTCTTTTTTCTTAATATTTAGCTAAGAATGAAATGTTGTCTTTTACCTTTAGTTACAAATCAGTTGTTTAGATACTCACCCATACTAAATTACAGTATTTCAAAACTTTAAGTTTCATGAAAGAAAAAAAAAATGTTTGGCAGTACTGGGGATTGAACCCAGGGGCATTCTACCTCCGAGCTACACCCCCAGCCCTATTTCTTATACTTTATTTTGAAACAGGGTCTCACTGAGTTGTGGAGGACCTCACTAAGTAGCTGAGGCTGGCCGCGAACCTGCGATCCTCCTGTCTCAGCCTCCCAAGTACTGGGATTACAAGTGTGTGCCACCACGCTTGGCTATGAAAGAAAAATTTAAACATCCTGATTAGAAACAAACTTAAGCAACGCATTCCTTTTCATCTGTTCCTAAGCACCGCCTTTCCTCCCTTGTACAAGACACATAACCAGGAAAAACACTATTACTTTCATTAGTACTCTTCTCTCCTTCCCAGGTATCAATTTGATTTAGAGGTTTACTAAAATCAGAGTGAACAAATGAAAAACTAAAATGTATTCATTCTACAAGGCTGTTCTGGAAGTCTTTCCAAATCACTTTTAATACATTCCTATGATTCATCAGCAGTAGCCCACAGAAATGATCAGTTTAGCATTATTTCCAGTCTTCCACATGTATCTAATTCAAATCTTAAAGGTCTTTTAAGTAGTCTATAGTAAACACGGCCATGGATATTCATCTTGGATCTTTTTTACTTTATCCTTTCACAATAGTCCTTCCTTCCCTTTCAAAGACAGATCTGTCACAACTGTTTTAATAGTTTGTTTTTTTATGCCATGTTCAACATTCAAAGGTTTTTTATATTCCTTCTGATAAATCCTGATCCATGTTATGTACAGCCATAACCTAATTTTTTACTATTAATAAGAGGCAATTTAAATAGCTAGAGTGAAGCCAGGCATGGTACACAGGCCTGTAAGCCTAGTACTTGGGAGGTTGAGACAGGAGGATCACAGGTTTGAGGACAAATTCAGCAATCTAGTGAGACCCTGCTTCAAAACAAAAAATAAAATAGGGCTGGGGTGTAGCTCAGAGGTGTAATGCCCCTGGGTTCAATCCCCAGTACCACAAAAAATAAAATAAAATAAAATAAAATAAAATAAAATAAAATAAAAATAGCTACAGTGAAATGGTTTTGGATTAGTTTTGCAAATTTCCTAAGACAAACCTTTAAGAGATGAAATTACCAACATAAACACTCAAAAAATATAGCTAAACCAGGCATGGTGGTCCATGCCTCTAGTCCCAGTACTTAGGAGGCCAAGAAAGGAGTATAACAGCAACTTAGACCCTGTTTCAAAATTTAAAAAGGGCTGGGGGGTGTCATGCACAGGAAGCATGACCTGGGGTTTAATCTCTAGTACCCCCCTCATTTGTAAGAAAATACCTCCTCCTTGGTGAAGGATCCAATCAAGAATCAGACATTTGCCAGGTGTGGTGGCACACACCTGTAATCCCAGTACTTGGCATGCTGAGACAGGAGGATCACAGGTTTGAGGCCAGCCTCGGTAACTTAGCAAGAGCCTCAGCAACTTGGAAAGACCCTGTTTCAAAATACAAAATAAAAAAAGGGCTGGGGATATAGCTCAGAGGTACAATACTTCTGGGTCAATCCCCAGTACAAAAAAAAAAAAGAACCCATAGCTAACTATTCCAAATATGACTTAGTATAGAAATATGTATAAATATCTTAGTGGACTTTAGAAAAAAATTAAACATTTGGAATTTCTGAAGCTGTCCCCAAAATCGAAAGGACTAAAATTCCACAGTAATTTCCTTTGCAAACAACTTTTTTTTTCCTGTTACCGGGGATGGAACCCAGTGGCATTCTACCTCTGAGCTACACCCCCAACCCTAGTTTATTATTTATTTATTTATTGTACTGGGGATTGAACCCAGAGGCATTCTACCTTCGAGCTACAATCCCAGCCCGATTTTATTTCTTTTCTGGAAACAGGGTTTCGCTAGGTTGGTGAAAGTTTCACTACTTGCTGAGGCTGTCCTCGAACCTGTGATCCTCATGTCTCACCCTCCCAAGTACAGGGATTACAGGCGTGCGCCATCTGGCACGGTTTACCCTATTTTATTTTAAAACAGGGTCTCACTAAGTTGCTAAGGCTGGCCTTGAACCTGCGATCCTGTCTCAACCTCCCAAATACTCAGATTATAGACATGTACTACTGAGCCTGGATAGGGTAACACAATTTTAAGATGTTCATTAAAAGTCTACTTATAACAAAGGTGGAAAGCAATATGAGACCAATTTTAAAACACTTCAATGCATTCGTGCAGTGCTATGAACTTTGCTCAGCTTTCTTTTCCTTTTTAAGTTTAGAAAAGAATCATTCATTGCATTGGTTCATATAGCAAAGTGACTACCCCACAGTCAGAGTAGCAAGGAAAAGTGGTTACCCCAGAGGCAGAGAAGCCAGGCCATAAAGTGACCACTCCAAAATATGGCCCAATGCTCAGCTTTCTAATGTGCTTATGACTAAATAACATTTTCATACTGGGTCTACTAAATGCAAACATTTTCATAATTTTTATTGCTATACCTAATCCTCTTGTAAAATGAAAACCTTAGGTCTCATCTCATAGTCAGCTTTCTAACCTACACTACACATTTTTGTTCTGGGCCACTAAGTAAGAAACTGCAAGCCTCAGAAGCCTCAGAAGACTTTCCAGCTCCACCACTAAACTGATCAAGGTCATAGGTTGTCTATTCAGGGAGACCCATAATGATACCTATTTTGAGTTCTCATTATTCGCCCCAAAGAAGGATCTCTCTCTCTCTCTCTCTCTCTCTCTCTCTCTCTCTTTCCCTCTCTCTCTTTCTCTCTCTCATGTTTGCACTTGGCTTACTTGTAGGAAGAACCTAGTTTATGCATGACCAAACATAAAACGGTTATACTGCTGATCTTATCAATTGTGCGATCCACTCTTAAAAAATCGAATCTGAAAATGTCACTTCCAGACTTAAAAAACTGCATTTATGCCAAACTCATGATCAATCTTTAGCTCCCGTTTAAAACTTTACTTTTCTGATAAGGCTTCTAAAATAAGATTCCTACCTGAAGTGAAATACACAAATGTGCTGGTCACAAGATAAAACTGAAAAACACTTATCAAGGCAAAACTTAAAAAATAATCAGGCTTTACAACTTTTTACAGTTACACTTTTCCAGTCAAATCACAACATGCCTTTATACATTACAGTTATAAAGGGGGATGTGGATTCAGAGCTTTTGTCTTAATTTCTAAGTTCTGTGCAAATTCATTTGATCTCATAATAATTTTGACTATTTTTGTAAGAAAATTTTAGTTAAAATTCTTACCAACCAATGGAAGCTGTGTAGTCTTATGAGTTAATAAAAAAAAAGATTTAATATATAAACACAAAGATTAGCCATCTTTTTCCTAGATTGGGAATGTAAACAGAAGTTCACCACAGTTGTCTGTTAAGAGTTATTTATTAATTGTTCCACAATAGTACTAAAGTTCATAACAAACCAAAGTACCAAAATAAGTCTGAACTGAAAGAATGACAAAATAAGGACAGTTTTCCAACCAAAGATTCCCTTTATCCTTCTAGGTACTTAAATTCTCCAAGACCACTATTACTATTGGGATAAATTTTATATTCCCTTTTTCCCCTTCAAAATCTATTCCTTTTCTTCTCCACTCTGATATCCCTGACCTCCACTAACACTTAGCCCCTGCTCCATTATTCTTTTATTCTCTATGAACACAGATAATGTTTTCCCCTTTCGAGTATAAGGTCTAAATTGTTAATTCTTTCTCCAGCTATTTATATTTCCCAAAAGTTACCTATTTTAACATATAACATGCTTTACCAGTCTCATCTTACACAGTACACTCCAACCTGGCTAGTCACACTCAGGTTATATTAAGTACAATCTTCATGTTATAAAGAACTTCATTATTACTCCTGCTAGGTAAAAAAGTTGGGTTGGTTGTGAGGTGTTTTTGTTTTGTTGGGTTTTTTTTGCCAATACTTATCTACAAAGCTACTTCTGTGCAAATGAAGAACTTCTATAGTTGATTACTATACATTGTTAACACACTTCTTTGTTAATGTAAAATACTGAACTGTCAAGTCTAACACATATGGTAGTTATCAAATGAGAAAGTGCACAAAGGATTATAAATTCTTTTCAACTTTTTATTTGACCAACTTATCATAAAACTCTATGGCTTTATGTAACCTAAATGTATTCTACAAATGTAACTAATTGAACTGCAGATAAAGGATTAAAAATAACCTTAATATTTGATGATTTTTAGCTTAGGCATTCATTTTCTAATTATTTCTACAATAACTCTTTAGTATTTAGGCAATCTTCTAAGGAAGGGATTCTTTTTTTTTTTTTTTTTTTTTTTTTGCAGTACCAGGGATTGAACCCAGGGGCATTCTACCTCCAAGCTACACCCCCAGCCCTATTTTTATTCTTTATTTTGAAACAGGGTCTCACTAAGTTGAGAAGGGCAGCAAACCTGCAATCCTCCTGTCTCAGCCTCCCAAGTACTGGGATTACAAGCGTGTGCCACCACGCCCAGGCTTCTAAGGAAGGGATTCTTAACCTGGGGTCCACAGGTAAGAAATTGTTTTTTAGAGTCATCTTACAAGCATGTAGACTGACCTATAAATTTTCATGTGCAGATCTATTTTGTGCTAGCGTATGGGTTTCAGGAGACTGATTCTATCATCTGCTCAGAGAGTCTGTGACCCAAAAAATGTTATGTAATATTTCCCTGCATAAGACAAATATTCATTAATAATTTAGAACCTACTTAAGCTAGTCACACTCAAAATACAGCCAATATTTTTTTAAAAAGCCAAATGAATACAAAGAAAGCAGCAATAACTTAAAAACTGTGTGTTCTCTTTATGGCAACAATCTCTAAAAAAACTATGTATATCACAAAGGATTCTTTTATATAGATATATATTTTTTTCCAGGTACTACAGGTTGAACCTAGAGGTACTCTACCTCTGAGCTACACCTCCCAGCCCTATTTTATTTCTTATTTTGAAACAGGGTCTTGCTAAGTTGCAGAGGGACTGCACTAAGTTGCTAAAGCTGGCCTCAAACATGTGACCCTGACATCTCAGTTTCCCAAGTACTGGGCTTACAGGCCTGCGCTACCACACCTGGCTCTTTATATTTTTTTGAACACAGATTAAGACTACAGAATTCCAAGATGTTATCTTCATGCTAATGCTCAATTTATTTTATTTTATTGCAGTACTGGGGATTGAACCCAGGGACATTCTACCTCTGAGCTACACCCCCAGTCCTATTTTATTTTTGAAACAGCATCTCACTAAGTTCTGAGGATCTCACTGAGTTGCTGAGGCTGGCTTTGAAACTGCGATCCTCCTGTCTCAGCCTCTTAAATACTGGGATTACAGGTGTGAGCCACTGCACCCGGCACTACTGTTCATTTTAAATAATAAAATATTAAGAATATAAGAAGAACACAATCTCCCTCAAATCAAGAACTCTTTATCATCTCACAGAGGGTACAAGCAGATTAGCAAACCATCACAGAGCTCTCCTCTTAAATACCAGAAGAGATCCCATGACAAAAATATATGTGGAACATTACTGACACAACTTCATGCAACATGATGCACAAATCATATCATAGCACCAACAAAGAACTCTTGCATCACATTTAAAAAATGAAATCCTATCATTCCGCATTGTAGAAAACATGAAGATCACTAAACTCTGAAAACGAATCCTCAGATGTTTTACTCTAAAAGTGGAACTTGGAAGCTCAAAAATTTTTTTTGAAGGAACTTCTGTTTAATAAGCTGTCACCCAGTTTAGGCTTAAATGATACTAATGACAAATAACTACAAAATGCCAGATACCAGAAATGAATAAAAACTTTTACCTCTCTCATCTGATTTGTACAATACAGAAAACTAAATATGAGGTAGAAATATCTGTATCACTCTTTGCAATTAGAAAATACATTAAAAACTTTAAGCAGATTTTTTCCACATCTGTGTTCTCATTACTCAAATACTTCACAAATTAATATCCAGCAATTGCTAAATTGTGGTACCACCCTGAATTTATAAGCAACACAACAGAAATTCAAAGCACTGTTTCCTACATTATACCCTATCATCTTAAAAGTGAAAAAACTTTAAAATGATTGAATTCAGATATAGACATTCCACAAAAGATAAAAAGGCAGGTGAAGTGGGTAAAAAAAGTTTAACTTATTAGAGCTAATCTGAATAGAAAAGGAAATCATCTGTGCAGGGAAATAAAAAACTGGCTTTCAAGGCAGAATCAGCGAAGAATCTGCTTAGCACTTGAATTCAAGTAAATAACCAAATCTAGGAAATAATGGTGACAATGAAAATTAGTCGATATCATTCTCTAAGCATATGGGCCCAGGCTTATACTTAATATAACCCATTAATCACTTCCCTAAATTACAATATGGTCTATTTAAGAAAATCCTCAAGACCATTTTACTTGTCATCTGTCATTTTATTATAACCTTTTTGAGGCAAAAAAGGATGCACCCTGAACCAAAAATATTGAAATATGATTTAAAATAAAGCCTCAATAAGTAATCTGCCTAGTGTAATATTTAGGATGGCTAAACCCATTTCAATAAAACACATTCTAATTCACATATTAGATTTCTATTCTTCCATATTATGGTGCACCTTAAACACAAAGATTTAACCCACTTTCAAATAAAATAAATCTAGAAATATAAAACGTTTTAAAATACAATAAAAATGCGAGCTCCTAAATTGACCACTAATGTTATTATTTTATGAAATGTAACCCATAGAACTCTGAAAAATGTGACTAATTAAGTGATATCTCCTTTCTTCAATTTTGTGATTAACAGGACTTTTATTGGTAGTAAACTAGAGCAAACAATCAGAATAATACATATGCAGTATTCAGTACACACAATAAAAGTTAAAGAAATTCAAAACCTGTATAAAACAAACTGGAGAAAAATCATACAGCTTAAGAGATACAGTGGTAAAGGTCCTCTCCATCCTTAAATTACAGCTTGTACTCTGTACCCAATAGAACTTACCGCATTCAACTGAAATAAGAAATACAGACTTTTTAGTATCGAGTGTAGTTAAGAGGATTAAACACATTTTCTAACAATCTTTCAATGACAAGTTGGTGACCCTGTAGCTACTAAAAAGCTAAAGGGAGGAACCTGGGGAAAGGAAATTAACTAGCATTTTGTAACCATTTTTAATAATTTCTTATTTCCCAAACACTGCTTTTATAACAGAAGTGTTTTACACTTGCACAATATTAATTACTTTATTATACATGGAAGCCTGTGGTAGGCTGATTACACAATAAGACTGCAAACAACCAGTGGTACTTTTCTGACGTCAGAAGAGTACATAAGACTGAAACATCACCAAAAGTACATAAAAAACTCATCAGCATAAACATCAAAGTACATTAAAAAATATAATCAGGAAAAAAATACAATTGCTAAAAAGTGGTTTAGAGCAGAGCCACTGCCTATCAGTAGCTTCAAATGGCAATTAGCATTCATAGCAAGTTTTGATGACTTTACAAGACCCCTGTACAATACTGACTAATACACCCTTTTAAAATGTACATTAAAGGCTGCAATTTCACAAAGAGGTTCTGATGTCATTATTAAATTCATACTCTTTTATTCCTCACATGAGCTGTCATCAGGTGGAATCACAACCCTATAAATATCTATAGCTCTGAGTTTGTGGGGTTTCAATTATATATATGGATATGTATAGTTTGTTTAAAAAAAGTGAGGTTGGGGATGTTTCATGCTTTTGTATTTGGATGCCATAAGGCATATTAAATGCATAATCAATTACTTATTGGAATGTAAATCATTCTAAAATTGAAACTCTCAAGATAGGGAGAAAAGGGTGGAAATCTAGGAAGGTAGGTTAAGAACAAGAACCAAAACACAGAAGTGAGGGTAATATATAACAACACACACAAGAGAACAGTTTTTAGGCCATGTATAATAAAAAATGCATACCCCAAATTTCAATGAATTATGTGATTCCAACTTGGGTTCTAATACTGGAACCAACCAATCACTTGAGCTTCAACACTGTACTAGACATCAACAGAATCACTTAATGGAACTACAGCCTTGTTACAGTTGGGATAAAGAGAGGGTGTTTTTTTTAAATTATTCTTTATTAAAGCTATCATTCCAGGCTTTGATCAAAGATCCAAGAATATTTGTTCTACCAGGCTGGAATGAAACGTGGTTTGGAAGTTCAGAGTACATTTAAAAGCTGCAACAAAATATAGGTAGCCAACAATCTCAGAATTTTGGATCAGCCCAGATGGAGATAGCAATTTGAAATGTTTTAATCCCTTACTTAAATGATGAAATGTATATAATACCAGCCCAGAAAGAGCAATTTGAAATGTTTTCGATCCCTTACTTAAACAATGAAATGTATATCATACTATTTGTAAATTGGATATTCCATTACGGTGATAACGTACAGAATTCCCATGCGTTATTACACTTTCCTGAGAGTAAAGCAATTAGAATAACCTTAATCCTAGCAACAAAGTTTTTTTTTTTTTGTGGGTTTCTTTTTTGTAGTTTTTGTTTTTGTTTTTTTTTTGTTTTTTTGTGGTTTTTTTGTTGTTTTGTTTTTTGCATTTAAAAGTTTTGGGCTATTCCCTGACGATCTATACATGTAAATTTGATTGCTAAACATTGTCACTTTGAATGTCAAACTATTTTTAATCTATTGATTTTGATTAAAAATCATAATACAAACAGAGCTAAAATCACGCTAACAAAATAAACTAAATATGAAAAGTTGCATTGAAAGGGCATTACATTATTCTTAATAGGATCGTGTAGAAACATTCCAATGGCAGTGTTCTCAAAATAAAACAAAATTACATTAGAAGACCCCCAGCCTGGTCACTTTTGGGACCTTACCTGTAACTCTGGCTGGTGGGTGTCTTTACTCTTGTACTACATGGCTCACTTACATCAGACATCATATTTGTATACCCTGAGAAATCTGACACTGAAGTCCTTACTCTATGGTCCACTTCCCCATTAGAGTTAGTGATAAAGGTCATTGGCACCCTGCTGCCCGACTTAAACTGAGAACCAAATGCTTGTGCAAAGTTCTCAATCTGGTATGTTGTTCTAGGCTCTATGTCTTTCTGAGGATCTATCTGGCTAGCTAACTCCTGAGATGGAATCTGAAAGCTTGTTGAGGACTCTAAGTTTTTCTGTTGTTCCTTCTGGCTAGTCAATTTCTGAGATGAGGACTGGAAGGCTGATGAAGTCTCTAAATTCTTCTGAGAATCTATCAGATCATCCAGCTCCTGGGAAGGTGTCAACTGCTGATGTGTAGCATCCAAAGCAGATAAATAAAGACCTGGTTGAGATCCAAACAACATCCCAAAAGGAGGCTTTGGCAATGAAGATGGCAACACTGAGGTAACAGATTGGCCGAAACCACACTCCAAAGGAGATGTAGTGTATATTTGTTTTTCTGGAAATAAAGTGTGGTTGTGGAGAGGTGAAGACAAACTGACAAACTGGAAACCGTGTCCAAGAGTAAAACCTGCATTGGTGGATTTTTCAAAAGCCTGTTGGAGGTATTTGGAGTATTCTTGCAACATGTTTGCTTTATCACTTGAAGGTGTTTGGGTGCCTGGGCTCAAATTTTCTTCTTGAACCAATTCTGAGTGTTCTCCTGAGGCGTGTAAATCCACTCGTGGTTCTGTTAAATTGAAAGGATCCTCTTTCTGGCTTTCTGATTTGTTGGAGTATTGATCCAAAATACTCTGTAAAACCTCATCAGGAATTACAGACTTGTCATGACAAGACTTAATTTCAGCATTTAGTGCTGAAGAGTCAATCAGTGACAATGGCGCTTCATTGTCCAAGACACTGACACCTGCAGACTGAATGACGGACTGTTGGGAAACCATGTGTCCTACATTTAGAGAAAAGGCACTGTTGCTGCTGGCAGTTGGTAAATATCTTCTTTTCTTTGAAAACTGCATGGCATCATCATAATTACTACTTATTTGACCTTGTTTGCCACTTGTACTTTGGAGAAGATTAATGGTCTCCACACTATTATTTGATACTATACCAAGTGAGCCACTTGGTTTCCCAGACAAAGATTTCTGTCCAACTATGTCTGGTAACGGTGACACAAAATTAAGGTAGCTTTTATCTGTATTCTTTCTGCTTCCTTTCTTAAAGATCAATTTTGGCACCCTTTTCTGTAGTTCATCTATACCAGTGCCAATTATGCCTCCACTGGAAGACACAGTAGGCATTTCTACTGAGTAACTCTGCATGTTTATATTATTTGAAATTTGTGATTCATTTGTTTTACCAGTCTTATGTTCCTTATTTTCAACAGCTATGCTTTTTGACTTCGATTTTCTCTTTGAAGAACTTGTATTTCCCTGAGACAACACAGCCAGATTACCCATATTATTATGGTTTGATGACCCAGGTTCTGCACTGGCGGCTCCTTTTGCTATGGCTTCACCACATGTGCGCCTGTGCTTCAACAATCTATCAGTCCTTGAAAAATACTGTTGGCAAGTGTCACACTTATATGGCTTTTCTCCACTATGTGTCCTCTTGTGTCTCTCCATATGGTACTTCTGAATAAACTTCATGCTGCACTGATCACATCCAAAGGGCTTCTCTCTACTATGAATTTTCTCGTGTCTCTGCAGTAGGTATTTCTGAATGAAACCCATACTACACTGGCTGCACTGGAAGGGTCTTTCTCCTGTATGAATGAGGACATGTCTCCGCAGGTGATAGGAGCTTCGGAAAGCAGCACTACAGTGATCACAGATATGAGGTTTCTGACTTGGGGAGAGGATGGCACCTTCTCCATCTCCAACCAAAGAAGGTTTGGAAGATGCACCTGGCTTCCTCTTGGCTTTGATTCCCTGAGATTCTGGCTTTGGCCTCTTTGCCTTTTTGACATTAGTGTCCTGCTTTGGCTCCTCGTTGCCATGGTCGTCAGTCCTGCTGCTGCTGCTGCTGCTCAGTAATACATCACGGTGGTGTTGGGCTGGTTGCTGCTGGACATGCTGGTGGAGAATACTGAGGTCCTGGATGACGCCGTGGCTCCCCCCTTCCCCGCCTCCTAGGCCTGGAGATCTCTCTTCAGCTCCAGCAAACAGCCCCCCATAGTGGTGGTGGTGATGGTGGTGGTGGGACTGCTGCTCCTCAGGATCAGCGGGTTTCTCCTGTTTGATGCTAACCAAAGACTGCAAGAATCCCCAGGAGGTCCTCTGCGAAGGGAAGGCCGCGGCTGACGCCGCCGGCTCCTTCTTGAAAGTCATGTCCGGGGCTGGCGGAGGGGGGGGCTCAGCGGCCGGGGCTGCGGAGGTAGAGGAGGATAACACGCACTGCGGGGGAGGGGCGGCCGACCCCGCGGGCCGGGTGAAGCTGGTGACCGGGGGAAGCCGGTGGTTGAACATAACCATACCCTGGGGAAAGGTGGGCTCCATCTCTGCTCTCCTGCTGCCGCCGCCGCCGGAGCCGGAGCCGCTACCACCGCTACTGCCCGTACCACTCAGGAACCCGCTGCCGATTTTCATACCCCGGAGGAGGCCTGGCTGAGGAGAGGAGGAGGAAGAGGGAAGAGGGAGGAAAGGAGGTGGACCCGGGCCCCGGGCCGGGACCACCGCAGCGCTCAGGACCCGCCGCGCCGCCGCCCAGACCGCAACGCGCCCAGCACTCATTCCCAGCCCCGTCGCCTCCGGCGCCGGCACGCGTGGCCCGGCGACTCCCCCGGGGCCTCGCCCTCGCCCTCCCGGACCCGCCGGCAACACTTACGGGTCCCGCCGCCGTCGCAGCCGCCGTCGCCTCCAGTTAATAAAAATAACGCCGTCCTCTCCACAATGGAATTAAAAGCCTCCCCTGGACTGCGCAGCCGCGGCGCGGTGTCTGCTGGGAACTCCTCGACCCGACCAGAGGGGAGCTCTCGGGACTCACGGCGCCTGCGCCGCAGCTTCCGCCGGCCTGCCTGTCAATCACTGGGGCGGTTGGGCGGAGTCGGGGCGGCGTGGGCGGGGCGGGGACTTGGAACCCTACTGAAAAGGGGCTTGCGAGGCGGACGGACGTGATTGGCGGACTGCGCTGAAGGAGATGAAAGTGATTCAGGGCTTGGGGAAAGACGCTCAGGAGGTGGAACCCAAGGGGCGGGAAGTTGGTGGGGCGGGCGGCGGGGGGAGAGGAAGAGACCGTACGGCTGCGTGGCGTGGGAGCCTCAGAGAAAGGGACCCGAGGAGAAGGTGGGGGAAACTGAGGACTGGACTTTGGGGCTCTCTTCCCTTTATGGGTTGCAGTCCAGGTATTGAGTCAAAATCCAAACCCAGAAGTGGATCATTTAGGACACTTTGGATTCTATCTAAAAGCATGAAACTTCAAATGCTCAACATTTATTACAGGCACTTCTGTTATTCCGTTTAGTTTGGAAACACTATTATAATGTGCATCCTTTGCATTTATAGGAAGAACCTACTTTGAAACCTCAATAGAGGTACCGTTGCAAAAAAAAAAAAATTGTCTTTCTGCCAACCTACCTGAAGGCTACTGGAAAGGGAAAGCTCATGTAATCCGGTGCAGCAGCCCTGTAAAACACGCCCACACGCATACTTCATCAGCATCCGATGTGATTTAAATGCCCACAAACCTTCTCAGTCAGGCTAATGAGTGTTTGCCACCTTGTATTGCTGCCTGGCCTCTTACATTATTTTGTGAAAAACTGGCCACCAGGCCCTTCTAAGATCTCTGCTATGATCTATTCTTTCCTCCCCAGTATAGAATGCCTAGAAATGCATGCAAAATTGCAAACCTTCTATTAAGGGAAAGGTATGAAGTAAAATCTTGAAATCAAAGTTAAATCAACAAAACCATCAATAAATATTTATTCAGGGCCTAATGTAGACAAGGCGCCTGCTTTCCTATTAAGCATGCAAAAATCTAAACCAGCAACTTTCCTAAGGGTATTTATAAATCACAGAAATTTTTATTTAAAGAACTAAAACTAGTTCTAATAGTATATTTACATAGTGTATTTTCTTGCTTGCTTGCTTGCTTGCTTGCTTTTTTTGTGTGGTACTAGAGACAACTCAGGGACATTCGACCTCTGAGTTACACCCCCAGCCCTATTTTATTTTTATTTTGAAACAGGGTCTCACTAGGTTAATGAGAGTCTCACTACTTGCCGAGGCTGTCCTTAAACCTGCGGTCCTCCTGTCTCAGCTTCCCAAGTACTGGGATTACAAGTGTGCACCACCACGCCCGGCTGTATATTTTTTTCATGAAATTATATGTCCATTTTCTCATAATATTTCTCTAGCTAAGTAACATCTCATGATTAAGTAATAACTTCTCTGAGAAATTTCACAATTAAATCCATAAAGATTATTTACTAATACTTATGGGCCTCTCTGAGCCTGCCTGAAAAACTTAAGAGACAATATTTAATGAGCATTTTGAAATAAGAAATAATTGTACTTTTCTAACCCCAGGCAACTGCATATAAGCATTCTGCCCTTTAAACTGAAACTTAAATACTGTCAAGTATAGCTAAGTGTTAGGGACTGAAAATTCAAGAACTTCAGGCAGTAGTAGAATATTAGTCAATGCCTATGAGAAATGAGGCTGTCCCTTTATTCAGGGTGCCAGTGTTTAATAGTGAGCTGGGATGCATATAAGCTAGTCCAAGCATGAAGGGCAGTAGGACATTCCTATGAAAAGCCAACTTTGTTCCTCAGTTATCAAGATAAGAAACCTGTCATTTCTCTCATTCACTCTGTCAGCCTTGAGATACTCCAAGCGGACTTACTCTGTGTTGTACACCCCATATATCAGGAAGATGAAGAGACCCTGTAAAATAAAATGGAGGGGGAAAGCTGTTAACGCTAATCATTTCAGCAGTAGAAATACCTGAAATAAACTTTCCTGGGAACAGACAAAAGAAGACACACTTCATCAAGGTCAATTTATTTTCCTATTTTTCAACATTAGAAGCTGTACCTTGAGCATTTATATGATAACATACCTGCGCATCACTTACAGTGGTTGTGCTATTCAATTCCATAGAAACAGAAAATAAAAATGCCATCCCAAGCACATAGAATAGAAATGAGGAAAATCAATATGCCAGTCTCTGAAAGATAGCAGAGTAATGAAAAATAAACTCAAAAAATGGCATCAACATAATCATAGAAATAGCACTAAGCATTAGGATTTCTAAGCACTGTTCTATTTTATTATTTATTTATTTATTTATTTATTTGTTTGTTTTGTTTTTTGCGGAACTGGGGATTGAACTCAAGGGCAATCTACCTCCAAGCTATACCCCCAGCCCTATTTTTTTTTTTTTTTTGGTACTGGGGATTGAACCCAGAGGCATTCTACCTCCAAGCTACACCCCCAGCCCGGTTTTATTTCTTATTTGGAAACAGGGTCTCAATAGGTTGCTGAGAGCCTCGATAAGTTGCTGAGGCTGGCTTTGAACCTGTGATCCTTCTGTCTCAGTCTCCCAAGTACTGGGATTACAAGCCTACACCCCCACACCCGGTTCCCAGCCCTATTTTTTACTGTTTATTTTGAAACAGGGTCTAAGTTGCAGAGGCCTCACTAAGTAGCTGAGGCTGGCCACAAACCTGCGATCCTCCTGTCTCAGCCTCCCAAGTACTGGGATTATAAGTGTGTACCACCATGCCCAGGTAAACACTGTTTTAAATAGCAACTAGAATATATTTATTACAATCTCCAGTGGGGTAAAAATTGAAAAATAAAGTAGAAAACCCGAGGGAATGGGGGTATAGCTCAATGTTAGACTGCTTGCCTGCCATGCAACAGGCCCTGGGTTTGATCCCCAGCACTGCAAACTAAACACACACACACACCCTTAAAACATACCACCAAACCTAAAACACTAAACAATGCCTCTGGGTTCAACCTCCAGTACCAAAAAAAAAAAGTTCTAGTTGTTTTCTTTTTTAAATAGACTATTTTTTAGAACAATTCTATATGTATGGTAAAATTAAGAGATGTATGGTAAATTGTTAAAAATTAACAATTCTAGATGTATGGTAAAATGTACTGAATTTATATATATCCCACACCCAGCTCCCTCTATTATTAACATTTTATATTAGTATGGTACATTGGCTATAATGAATTTTACCAATTTTCAATTATCTATAATTTCAGGAACTGAAATTATTACAGTGCATGCATTTGTATTAAGAAGAAAGATTACTGAAGAGTTTTGCACAATCAAAAAATTCCATCTGGAGGCTGGGGATGTAGCTCAGTGGTAGAATGTTTGCCTACCATACATAAGGCCCTGAGTTCAATCCCCACCACCACAAAAAAAAAAGGGGGTGCTGGGCGTGGTGGCGCACGCTTGTAATCCCAGTACTTTGGGAGGCGGAGACTGGAGGATCCGGGTTCGCGGCCAGCCTCAGCTCTCTCTATCTCTCTCTCTCCCTGTCTCTCTCTCTCTCTCTCTCTACTTAGTGAGGCCCTCCACAACTTCGTGAGACCCGGTTTCAAAATAAAGTATAAAAAATAGGGCCGGGGGTGTAGTGCGGAGGTAGAACACCTCTGGGTTCGATCCCCTGTACCGCAAAAAAAAAAAAAGGAAAGGGAAAAATTCCATTTTTGCTGGGCACAGTGGTTGTTGCCTATAATCCCAGTGGTTTGGGAGGCTGAGGTAGGGAGATTGCAAGTTTGAGGTCAGCCTAAGCAACTTAGTGAGACCCTGTCTTAAAATAAAAAGGAAAACAAAAAAGGAAAGGGCTGGGAAGGTAGCTCAGTGACAGAATGACCTGGATTCAAACCCCAGTACAGCCCAAATAAATAAAAATTCTATTTGGGAGCCAGGCGTGGTGGTGCATGCTTGTAATCTCAGTACTTAGGAGGCTGAGACAGGAGGATTGCAAATTCGCAGCCAGCCTCAGCTACTTAGTGAGACCCTGTTTCAAAATAAAAAGTAAAATAGAGCTGGGGGTGTCACTCAGAGATAGATGCCCCTGGGTTCAACCCCCAGTACCACAAGAAAAATCCCATTTTGGCCATAAACTTTAAAAAATTAAGTGTAGTCAAAGTTTTTTTCATTGTGTATACATGACCTACCAAAGTTCAATGCCAACATCTTTCAAGTAGACTTTGTCAAGATCTGTAGACTTAAAGAATGAATTCAAGCTACTTTGATGGTCATTTTATAGGCTACTTGTTTGCTCCATTCTAGATAATTTGAGTTCAAGAAAAAAATTGTTTTCTCTGATTTAGGTAAAAACCATTAGATAATTAACAATCCTTCTTCCCTCAATAATGTCTAATTTTTAATTTGATGTTTATTTTATAGACATAAAATTAAGAGATCGCTCAAATTTCAATTCTGTACATGAGATAGGAGTATTTTTCCTTGTGCAATAGATGAGTTTCTGAGTAAATCTGAACACTGAAGAATATGCATTATGGCTTCTATATAAGAAGCCTATCTGTTTACATTAAATCTATATGATGCTTTAGAAATCAAAGAGCCCACTATAGTAGGTGTAATAAATCCTATAACTTTCATATTTTGTAAGATCAGTTTTCTCTAAAAGAAAGGAAAGTAAGGAAGAAAATCACATATTTTCTCATGTCTAGGTAAACTGAGGAAAATATGGAGTATATTCCAGTGTTTTTATTTACTGTACTTCCTTGTTTCTTGTTCTCTCTCTCTCTCTCTCTCTCTCTCTCTCTCTTTGGTACTGGGGATTGAGCCTAGGGACATTCTACCTCCGAACTACCTCCCCAGCCCTAATTTTTATTCTTTATTTGAAACAGGGTCTCATTAAGTCATGAGGGTCTCACTAAGTAGCTGAGGCTGGCCATGAACCTGCAATCCTCTTGTCTCAGCCTCCCAAGAACTGGGATTACAAGTGTACACCACCACGCCCGGCATTTATTTACTTACTTACTTACTTACTTACTTATTTTGATACTGGGGATTGAACCCAGAGGCATTCTACTTCCGAGCTACACCCCCAGACCAATTTTATTTCTTATTTGGAAACAGGGTCTCACTAGGTTGCTGAAAGCCTCACTAAGTTGCTGAGGCTGGCTTTGAACTTGCAATCCTCCTGTCTCAGCCTCCCAAGTACTAGGATTACAAGTCACCACGCCACCACCCAGCTACTTGTTCTCTATCTTAAATGGTGATACACTTAATCCTCTAAAGTAACATAAAATGATAACCAACAAATATCTCTTTTTTGTGTGTGGCACTGGGGATTGAACCCAGAGGTATTCTACCTCCAAGCTACACCCCCAGCCCGATTTTATTTTTATTTTGAAAGGGTTTCACTAGGTTAACAAGAGTCTCACTACTTGCTGAGACTGTCCTCAAACCTTTGATCTTCCTGTCTCAGCCTCCCAAGTACTGGGATTACATATCTCCTTTTTGAAAACAGGGTTTAGACTGAGAAAAGATTTTAGATGCAAGGAGTTTCAATCTCAGAAGTTTTTTTCCCAGGCAAAGTGGCAACACCTATAACCCCAGTACTTGGAAGACTGAGACAGGAGGACTGAAGGTTCAAGGCCAGCCTCAGCAACTTAGCAAGACCCTTAGTAGCTACCCTGTTTCAAAATAAAAAAATGAACTCTGTGCCTCTTTTTCTCTTGGGGTGTTTACTTGATGCTGCCACAACTAATCAAAAGGTAAAGCATTAACAATAATAATTAATTGAATGCTCCCAGACCTGGTGACTTTTTTCCCATTGATGTTACCAGTTATTGACAGTTGTGATAATTTATTTAGCTCTAACTCTGCAAAATTTCATAAGCCTGTCAGTACCAGAAGAACATCCTATCTTTTCCTAAGGGAAGAATCAAAATAGAAACAGCTAAATATCAGCGTGTTAAGCCATAACGGTGAGCCACTTTTAAATCCCTGCAGAGAGAATACCTTTAAGAACAGCTGGAAGGAACCAACTGCCAATCTTCAACTGACACTGAGATTTCTGGAATTTCTTAGACCAACATTCTGTCCTACTCAAGAGTGAATACTGAAAGCATGTCACATTTCCGAAATGAACGAGCCCTTGCGTCTAATAGGCAGTTTCTTCTATTTCATCCATAGACATGTCCATCCATAATATATTTGGGGTATTTATTTATAGAGGTACCAATTCTTCAGTGTTTTAGTCACCAAAAATAACAATAATTGGGCAGGAAGCATCCAAAGTGTAGCTGAATTCCTGAAAGCATGTGTATACTTTATGGGCAGGGGCTAGGACTAGGAAAAGAACACCAGGATATTGCATCCAATACAGTACAGGAGTTAAAAATAGAAACTTCATGGAAAGAGGGGAAAAATACTCCATTATTTCATCCTCATTTATCTATGAAACATTAAAAACCGAGGCAGCTTTGTAAATATTTTCAGTTAACAGAAGTCCGTTGAATAATAGCTGCAGATAGGTTCAATGGCTGCCATGAGTCTGTTATTTTTTATTGATTGTACCTTACTTTCATGGTGCACTTCATAATTGTTACAAAAATCAATTTTCTTTTAAGTGGTAATAAGCTCTTTCTTGGTGATACAAAGAACAGGAAAGGTGCTAGATACCCAGTACATTGCCTACTTAAGAATCAGAATAATATTAACAATGCTAATATATGTATGGCTCTCTCAAAGCACTTTCATTTACATAATTCCATTTTGTTCCCCACTACAATACTGCAAAGTAGGCAGCATGAATATTATTAGCTCTGTTTTCTATGAGGGGATTTTGAGGCTTGCTCAAAGTGCTGTGATGCTGATGAATCAAAGATTAGTGTTTAACTCCTAACATAATGTTCTTTCACACACACGGCCTTCAATAGACATCTTCATAATGTTTTCAGCCACCAGCCTCAAGATAATGCTATTGGTGAGACCTTTCAAAACTCAGGTTTATTAAAATCATAGAGGTTTGATTAGTTCATAGAGTCAGGGACTCAGTGTCCAGTAATAGGATTTCCAATTATACTGCTCCTCTACCAATCTAAGGTGGCCTAGAAGCGCAACAGGAAATACACTCTGTAACAATGATTCTCAGAAGCTATGGGCTAGGTTCTGTCTTTTGTTCTTTGCTTACAAATTCTCATTCAATGATGTATACTTTCTAGTTGCTTGGAAACATATCTTTCCCCATCAACAGGCTGCTAGGTAACCATGTAGTCAAATATTCTCATCGTTACTGTGACTTACTGAATTTCTTTGAATGTGTGTACTTTCATTTATTTATAAACCATGCTCCGACCTACTTTGTATAAACAGCTCCTGTTTGGGTGAAGTATATCCCATAGAAACAAAAGCTTTAGTGTACAAAGATATGTATATTTGAGGTTGCTTGTTGAAGCCCTTTGTGCAGAGACAAAGAACTACAAATGACCAGAATGCCCTTCAACATAGAAATGGCGGAAGAAATTGTGGTATCTTCATCCTTTAGAATATTAGGCAGCTAAAAGAATGAGCTAAAGCTATATTAATTAGCCTAGAGAGATATCCGTGCAGTGTTATATGAAAAAAAAAAGGCATGAGGAAAAGACATTACATTACATAGACACATTTTTGTAAAATAAGAACAAATCCCTCCCTTTCTCCACTCCAGATAAAATTGATTAAACAGGAGAAAGGTGTGCAAGGATGCTCACCAAACTCTCACTTGTTTTCTAGTGGGAAGGATGAAAGGAGAGGAGGTAACTACGAAACAAGTGAGAAAGAGCTGGGCGTGGTGGTGCATGCTTGTAATCCCAGTACTTGGGAGGCTGACACAGGAGAATCCCAGGTTCAAGACCAGCCTCGGCAACTTAGTGAGACCCTGTTTCAACATAAAAAAATAAAATTGGGCTGGGAGTATAGCTCAGAGGGAGAATGCCCCTGGGTTCAATCTCCAATACCAAAATAAATGAATAAATAAATAAATAAATACAAGTGAGAAAGAAGCAAACTAGAAAAGTATGATGTTATCAACAGAGGAGGTGGGATATAACATTTGTTGTATCGTATTACTATAAATACAGGGAACAAGCCAGGTGTGGTGGTGCACACCTGTAATCCCAGTACTTGGGAGACTGAGGCAGGAGGATTGCAGGTTCAAGGACAACCTCAGCAAGTAGTGAAACTCTCATCAAGCTAGGGAGACCCTGGTTCAAAAAATAAAAATAGGGATTGGGGTGTAGCTTGGAGGTAGAATGCCCCCGGTTTCAATCCCCAGTACCTGAATAAATAAATAAATAAATGGTACAGAATCTGCATGTGGGTAGAATCTAAATACACTTAACCCTGAGTATCCATGGGGATTGGCTCTAGGTCCTTCACCCCAGTGGACACCGAACTCTAAGGATGTTCAAGTCCCTTGTATAAAATGGCATAGTAGCCCGGCGTGGTGGCACACGCTTTTAATCCCAGTACTTTGGGAGGCGGAGACCGGAGGATCCGGGTTCGTGGCCAACCTCAGCGCGCATGCACGCGCAATCTGTATCTCTCTCTCTCTCTCTCTCTCTCTCTCTCTCTTTCTCTCTCTACCTAGTGAGGCCCTCCGCAACTTCGTGAGACCCGGTTTCAAAAATAAAGTATAAAAAAATAGGGCCGGGGGTGTAGCGCGGAGGTAGAACGCCCCTGCGTTCAATCCTCAGTACAGCAAACAAAAAAAAAAATTAAAAAAAAATGGCATAGTACTTATATATAATCTATGCACATCCTAATGTATAAATTATCTCCAGATTATTTCTAATACCTAATAAAGTGTAAATGCTATGTAAATGGTCATTAGACTACATTTAGGGAATAATGACAAGAAAAAAGTCTGTAAATGATCAATACATATGTAATGGGTTTTTTTATTTTGTTTTTTGTTTTTGGTGCTAGGGATTGAATCTAGGGGCATTCCACCTCCAAGCTACACCCCAGACTTCTTTTTAAATTTTTTATTCTGAAACAGGGTCTCACTAGGTTGAGAAAGCTGTCCTGGAACCTGTGATCCTCCTGTCTCGGCCCCCCAAGTACTGAGATTACAAGCATGTGCCACCACACCAACTCAGATGTAGTGTTTTAAAAATATTTTTGGTCTGAAGTTCGTTGAATCTGCAGCTATAAAACCCATGGAGAGAGAACACACAGACAGGGAGAGCCAACTGTGTAAGATACACAAATAAAATACTGATTTGATTTTGGGTTAAGATTGCAGATTCTTTTCTTTTCTTTTTTTTTTTTTTTTTTTTTGCGGTAACGGGGATTGAACTCAGGGGCGTTCTACCTCTGTGCTACACCCCCGGCCCTATTTTTTATACTTTATTTTGAAACCGGGTCTCACGAAGTTGCGGAGGGCCTCACTAAGTAGAGAGAGAGAGAGAGAGACAGGGGGAGAGAGAGAGAGAGAGAGAGAGCTGGGGCTGGCCCCGCACCCGGATCCTCCGGTCTCCGAGTCCCAAGTACTGGGATTACAAGCGTGCGCTACCATGCCTGGCAGCAGATTATTTTCTTGATTCCTATTATTTTAATAAAAAGACTACAATAAATTTGAAAAAATATGGATTTAAAGTAGGTTTGTTTGTTTGTTTGTGATGCTGGGGATTAAACTCAGAGCCTCACACATGCTAGGCAAACACTCTTCCACTGAGTCACATCCCCATTCTTTACAGTAGGTTATTTTATTTTATTATTGTTATGTTTGTGTGGAGAGGGGGTACTGGGGACTGAACCCAGGTATATTCTACTTCTGAGCTACACTTCCAGCCTATTTTATATTTTATTTATTTATTTATTTTATTTATTTATTTTTTTGCGGTACCGGGGATTGAACCCAGGGGCGTTCTACCTCCACGCTACACCCCCGGCCCTATTTTCTTATACTTTATTTTGAAACCGGGTCTCACAAAGTTGCGGAGGGCCTCACTAGGTAGAGAGAGAGAGAGACAGGGAGAGAGAGAGAGCGCGCTGAGGCTGGCCGCGAACCCGGATCCTCCGGTCTCCGCCTCCCAAAGTACTGGGATTACAAGCGTGCGCCACCACGCCCAGCTTTATATTTTATTTTGAAACAGGGTCTCACTAAGTTTCTGAGGGCCTCACTAAGTTGCTGAGGCTGGCCACGAACCTGTGATCCTCTTGTCTCAGCCTCCCAAGTATTGAGATCACAGGTGTGTGTGACCACACCTGGCTTAAAGTAGATTTATTTATTTTTTTATTTTATTTTTTGTGGTACTGAGGATTTAACCCAGGGGCATTCTACCTCTGAGCTACACCCAAGCCCAGTTTAATTTTTTATTTTGAAACAGGGTCTCACTAAGTTGCGGAGAGCCGACTAAATTGCTGAGGCTGACTTCGAACTTGCAATCCTCCTGTCTCAGCCTCCCAAGTACTGGAATTACAGGTGTACGCCATCATGCCCAATCTTAAAGTAGCTTTATTTTTTAAGTGGATTTATTATAACTATTTTATAGAGAAACATAGATATACAGTGATAATATTCCTGGTGGAATTATTTTCTCTCTTTTTCAGGGCCTCTGATTTATTTCTAGCCACATGTCAATAGTTACATATACACATATATAACTCATCCCATATTACTTATTCGTTATTTTTTATATTTATTTATTTACTTATTTATTTAGTGACACTGGGATTGAAACCAGGGGCCCTCTACCACTGAGCTACATCCCCAGCAATTTTTTTTTTAAACAGGATCTCAAGCTGGGCCTGGTGGCGCACGCTTGTAATCCCAGTACTTGGGAGGCTAAGACAGGAGGATCACAGGTTTGCAGCCAGTCTCAGCTACTTAGTGAGGCCCTCCGCAACTTAGTGAGACCCTGTTTCAAAATAAAGAATAAAAAAATAGGGCTGGGGGTGTAGCTCAAATGTAGAATACCCCTGGGTTCAATCCCCAGTACGGCAAAAAAAAAAAAAAAATTATAAATAGGGCTGGGAGTGTAGCTCAGAGGTAGAATACCCCTGGGTTCAATCCCTGGTGCCACAAAAAAAAAAAAAAAAACCAAAAAACAAAGAAGCTAAGTTGCTGAAGCTGGCTTCAAACTTGCAATCCTCCTGCCTCAGCCTCCCAAGTACCAGTTGTAGAGGTGTGAGCTACTGTACCCAGCTAGTCCCTCCTTATTCATGGTTTCACTTTCTACGGTTTCAATTACTCATAGTCAACTGTAATCCAAAAATAATAAATGGAAAGTTCCAGGAATAAGTAATTCAAAAGTTTTAAATTGAGAGCCAGGCACAGTGGCTAGTGCCTATAATCCCAGTACTTGGGAGGCTGAGACAGGAGGATCATAGGTTCGAGACCAGTCTCAGCAATTTATCAAGACTCAGCATTTAGCAAGACCCTGTTTCAAAGAAAAAAAAAGAAAGAAAGAAAAGAAAAAGAAAGAAAACAGGGCTGGGGGTTTATCACAGTGGTAGAATGTGCCTGGGTTCAATCCCCAGTACCAAATTAGATTGAGTGTTATTCTGACTAGCATGATGAAATCGTACACCGTTCTGCCTGGACATGAATCATCCCTTTGTCCAGCAGAGCCCTGCTGCACATGGCACCACCCGCGGCTGTTAGTCACTCAGCAGCCATTGTGGTTATCAGATCCTCCATGTGGCACCACAGTGCTTGTGTTCAAGCGGCCCTTGCTTTTTTCAATAGTGACCTCGAAGCACATGAGCAGTGATGCTGGCCCTCAGCTATGCCAAAGAGAAGCTGTAAAATACTCCCTTTAAGTAAAAAGCTTCAAGTTCTCAAAAAAAAAATTTTTTTTTTGGTGCTGGATTGAACCCAGAAGCATTCTACCTCTAAGTCATACCTCCAGCTCATTTATTTATTTATTTATTTATTTATTTATTTATTTATTTATGATACTGGGGCTAGAACCCAGAGGCATTCTACCTCTGGGCTACATCCCAGCCTTGTTTTATTTTTTGTTTAGAAACAGGGTCTCAGGCATGGTGGTGCATGCTTGTAATCCCAGTACTTGGGAGGCTGAGACCAGAGGATGCAGGTTCACGGCCAGCCTCAGCTACTTAGTGAGGCCCTCTGCAACTGAGTGAGACCCTGTTTCAAAATAAAGAATCAAAAATAGGGCTGGGGGTGTAGCTCAGAGGTAGAATGCCCCTGGGTTCAATCCCCAGTACCCCCCCAAAAAAAAAGAAACAGGGTCTTGCTAGGTTGACGAGAGTCTCACTACTTGATGAGGCTGTCCTGGAATCTGCGATCCTTCTGTCTCAGCCTCCCAAGTACTGGAATTACAGGCATGCGCCACCACTCCCGGCAAGAATTCTCGATTTGATAAAGAAAAAAAATAATATGCTGAGGTTACAAAGATATACAGGAAGAGTGAAACTTCTGTGAATTCATGAAGAAGGAAAAAGATATTTATGCTAGCTTTATTGTCATACCTCAAACTGCAAAAGTGATGGCCACAATGCATGATAAATTCTTAGTTAAGACAAAAAAGAAATCAAATCATACATGTATGTATGTATGTATAGGAAAAAAATAGCATATATAGTGCTCAGCACTATACTCGGGTTATGGCTTCCACTGGGATCTTGGAATGTTCCTGCAGATAGTGGGGGACCAGTGTGTGTGTGTGTGTGTGTGTGTGTGTGTGTGTAAGAGAGAGAGAATGTGTACTTAAATAAATTAAAAATATTTTATTTCTAACTATCCTGTCAATCTTGTCATATATAAAGTTATACATAATACATAGGTCGAACATCCCTAATCCAAAACTCTGAAATTCAAAACACCCCAAAGAAACTGGGTGTGGTGGTGCACGCTTGTAATCCCAGTACTTGGGAGGCTGAGACAGGAGGATCACAGGTCCGCGGCCAGCCTCAGCTACTTAGTGAGGCCCTCCGCAACTTAGTGAGACCCTGTTTCAAAATAAAGAATAAAAAAATCGTACTGGGAGTGTAGCTTGGAGGTAGAATGCCCCTGGGTTCAATCTCCAGTACCACGAAACATTCTTACATTATTCATTTACATTTACTGAATACTTACTGGGTATCAGGCACGGTTGGGATAAACAGCATTAAGACCTGGGACTTGCCAGGAAGGGAGCTTAGTAGAGGAGTAGAGGAGTTATGTGCCGCGCATGGTGGTGCACACCTGTAATCCCAGTACTTGGTAGGTTGAGACAGGAGGATCACAGGTGCAAGGCCAGCTTCAGCAACTTAGCAAAGCTCTCAGCCACTTAGTGAGACCCTATTTCAAAATAAAAAATACAACCAGTTAGGTGGCACACACCTGTAATCCCACTACTTTGGAGGCTGAGACAGAAGGATCGCAGGTTTGAGGTCAGCCTCAGCAACTTAGCAAGGCCCTGTTTCAAAATAAAAAATAAAAAGGGCTGGGGGTATAGCTCAGAGGTAGAATACCCCTGGATTCAATCTCCAGTACCTTCCCATAGGAAGGAAGGAAGGGAGGAGGGAGGGGAGGAAGGAGAGGGAGGAAGAGAAGGAGAGAGGGAGGGAGGGAGGAAGAATTAAATAGAAAAACATGCATGTTTGCTGAGAAAAATAAGACACTGATTTTATACTTGTGGAGTGTGAATGTGATCCAATAAGCCACTGGACAGGGAAGTTTGAGCCTTACAGAGAGTATCTGGGTCAGAGACGTGGACTTGGAATTCTCAGAGCACAGGTAGAAGTGAAAGCCTCATGCAGCAAATCCGTAAAGTAAATAAAGACAATAGCTTTGAACAAAGTTCTGGAGAATGTCAACACCTCAGAGATAAGCAGAAGAAAAGAACCCGTGAAGAAGTCAAGAAGCAAAAAATGAGGGTGTTCTCATGGAAGCCAATGGAAGAGAATTTCCTGAGGGAGAACCGACGAGCAGCAAGTATAGGTTAAGAGCACAGACTCTGAAAGCAGACTGCCTGGGTTCTAGCTCGGTCACTTCCCAACTGTGTGAGCCTGGA
Organism: Glis glis; assembly: GCA_004027185.1. Taxonomy (NCBI): domain Eukaryota; kingdom Metazoa; phylum Chordata; class Mammalia; order Rodentia; family Gliridae; genus Glis; species Glis glis. The sequence goes on from PVJS01014170.1 coordinate 28,172, forward strand.
AAAATGACTAAACGTCTCTGTCCCTCAGTTTCATCCCCTATGGAAGGAACACAATAATTGTTCCTGTCGTAGAGGACTGTTAGGGAATTAAATGTGTTAATATTTGTAAAGGGCTTAGAATTGTTTAGCATCTGGCCCAAGGTAAATGCTGTGGGAGTGATCTCATGTCACAGTAAGATCAAGCAAGACAGGACCCAAAAAGGCCACTAAGTTATGAAGTTAATAATTCATTCACTTTATATTTGCATATCTATTATACTTCTGGCAGTGAAGATACAGTTCTGAACAAAACACTGGTTTTGCCCTGGCTGGCGCTTATATTCTAGTGAGTAGCATTTATGGAATGTTTAATATGTGCACTGCTCTAATCCCCTGACAATCTTTACCTCGCTTACACCTAGGACGCAGGGGTCATTATTATCCCCATTTTACAGATAAGAACAATGAGCCGCACAGAAGGGTTAAGCGAAGTCCCCAAGTCAGCAGGTGGCAGACACCAGATGTGAACTGAGCCCGACTGGCTCCAGAGGACTCCCAGCCACCACACACCAGCCTCTAAACCGTACCATTCCCAGGTTGCTTCAAGGAACCTCAGTAGGCGGGGTTTGAGAAGCACGGTGTAGCAAGCCTCAGGCTGCAGTAAACTGAGTCCTGAGCAGGAGCCAGTTAGTCAAGGCAGAGATGGAAAGCATTTCCCCAGAGAAGCAAGCTAGCAAAGTCCAAGCGTGCGGATTTGTGGTGACCTTTGAGTGACCCACTATGAAATGTTAAAGAAGTGGTAAGTGTGTTCTTGGGTCAAATCTTTCTCAAATATGTGTTTCCATTATTCCTTTGCAATGAGCTGGGGTGGCACTTCAAGATTAAGATCTCTAGGAAATGTCTCAAGGGTATATATTTGGTATTAGTTCCTCAAGTAAGGTAGGTATAAGTTGAATATCAGATGCATGTGTGGCAGACTATTCATTCTAGTATAAAAGTCAAAGAGTATAAATTGCATTCTCAGCCGGGTGTGGTGGCGCACGCTTATAATCCCAGTACTTGGGAGGCTGAGACCCGAGGATCACAGGTTTGAGGCCAGCCTCAGCTACTTAGTGAGGCCCTCCGCAACTTAGGAGACCCTGTTTCAAAATAAATTTAAAAATAAGCCGGGTGTGGTGGCGCACGCTTGTAATCCCAGTACTTTGGGAGGCAGAGACCGGAGGATCCGGGTTCGCGGCCAGCCTGTGTGCACGTGCACTCTCTCTCTCTCTCCTCTCTCTCTCTCTCTACCTAGTGAGGCCCTCCGCAACTTCGTGAGACCCGGTTTCAAAATAAAGCATAAAAAAATAGGGCCGGGGGTGTAGTGCGGAGGTAGAACACCCCTGCTTGTTCAATCCCCAGTACCGCAAATAAATAAATAAATAAATAAAATAAATAAATAAATTTAAAAATAGGCCTGGGGGCATAGCTCAGAGGTAGAATGCCCCTGGGTTCAATCCCCAATACCACCAAAAAAAAAAAAAAAAAATTGCATTCTCAACAAAAAAAAATTTTTTTGCACTAGGTTTTGAACCCAGGGGCATCTACCTCTGAGCTATACCCCCAGCAATTTTCATTTTGAAACATTTCTTGCTAAATTGCTGAGGCTGACCTTGGACCAGCAATCCTCCTGTCTCAGCTTCCCAAGTACTGGGATTACAGGCGTGTGCCATGGAGTTTGTCTTTTTTGAAAATGAAATAAATTGTATCTCAAGTCCATTTGCAAGAGTCATACAAAAGGCTGTAGGGAGTAAAGAAAATTAAAAAAAATTTCCAAAATGGAACTTAAAGAGTTTTCGCAACAAAAATCTTTCTTCTACAATGTTTGTTTTAAGATTAAGATTAAGATGATTGGACAGATATGACATAGGATATACCAGATAAAGGGTAACCATTTTACAGATCTATGCTATAAGGAGTGCTTTTCTTCTCTTCTCTTCTCTTCTCTTCTCTTCTCTTCTCTTTTCTTTTCTTTTCTTTTCTTTTCCTGCTACTGGACATCGAACTCTGGGGCATTCTACCTCCAAGCTACATCCCCCGGAGCTTTTTATGTTCTGTTTTTTGAAACAGGATCTCACTAGGTTGCTGAGAGTCTCGCTATGTTGCTGAGGCTGTCCTCGAACCTGCGATCGTCCTGTCAGAGCCTCCCAAGTACTGGGATTACAGTCGTGCACCACCAGGCCGGCTAGGATTTCAAAATATAGTTTAAATATTATATGAATCAGAACCTCCTCATTTATTTGCAAATGACAGATACCCACTTGAAACCAGATGAAACAAACAGAAGGGAAGGACACTTTAAAAATCTGGAATAGCGATCAGAATTGAAAAATTGCACGATTCTCAGAATGGCAAGAAGAGAACCAAACAAAAGGGTCCTCTCTTTGCTTCTCTGCCTTTCTCTCAGATCTTTCTGTGGTGGGGGATGTGACTCCCAACAGTTGCAGGCTCTCCATCTCGACTCCCACGCAGGAGGAGAAATGGCTTTTCTCTCCCAGCTCCTGTGTAGGTTTCTGGCCCCTCTGGTCACGTGACTATCCGTGGCCCAATCACTGTGGGCTAGAGAGCGGGCTACTGTGATTGGCTCATACTGGTTGGCGAGCCCATCCATTAGCCAATCCTGTGATTAGAAAAGCCAAGGCGCAGAAGAGGATGGCCCCTTCCATAGGCGCCTTAGCTACAGCTAGGGGAGGGAGAGGAGTGGGCAGGATCTCGCCTGCGGAATCGCAGCTACTCCAATCAGCCCACGATAGGCGGCGTCCCTGTCCTCAGGACTTGCAACTTAGTGGGAGAGGAAAGCAATAAATTTGTGCGTAAGAAATGAGGAAAGCCGGGCGTGGTGGCGCATGCTTGTAATCCCAGTACTTTGGGAGGCGGAGACCGGAGGATCCGGGTTCGCGACCAGCCCCAGCTCGCTCTCTCTCTCTCCCTGTCTCTTTCTCTCTCTCCTTAGTGAGGCCCTCCGCAACTTCGTGAGACCCGGTTTCAAAATAAAGTATAAAAAATAGGGCCGGGGGCGTAGCGCGGAGGTAGAACGCCCCTGGGTTCAATCCCCAGTACCGCAAAAAAAAAAAAAAAAAAAAATGAGGAAAGGCATAATAATGTGGGCTACGGTATTAAGAAAACACAAACCCGGGCGTGGTGGCGCACGTTTGTAATCCCAGTACTTGGGAGACTGAGACAGGAGGATCGCAGGTTCGCGGCCAGCCTCAACTACTTAGGCCCTTTGCAACTTAGTGAGACCCTGTTTCAAAATAAAGAATAAAATAGGGTTGGGGTATAGCTCAGAGGTAAACTGTCCCTGGGTTCCATCCCCGGTATCACAAAAATATAAAAAATAAAGTATCCCTGAAGAACTGGGATTCTGAATGGGTAAGAGAGAGAAAGAGAGAGATCCTGGAGATTGAGCCCAGGGGCATTCTATCTCTGAGCTACACCTGCAGCCCTATTCTATTTTTTATTTTGAAACAGAGTCTCACTCACTAAGTTGCTGAGGCTGGCTGAGAACCTGCGATCCTCCTGTCACAGCCTCCCAAGTACTGGGATTACAACGGTGCGTCACCACACCCGGCTGGATTCTTAGTCTTAAAGGAGAAGAGAAAATCATTGTGACTGATGAGAGAAGCATTCATGCTTGAGAGACAAAAGATAAAACGAAAACAGAGACTGTGTGAAATAAAACCTGGTTTGTGTGTGTGTGTGTGTGTGTGTGTGGTTCTGGGGATTGAACCCAGCGGCATTCTACCTCTGAGCTCCACCCCCAGCCGGATTCTTTTTTCTTTATTTTGAAACAGGGTCTCACAAAGTTTCGGAGGGCCTCACAAGTTGTTGCTGAGCCTGGCTGGGAAGTGTGATCCTCCTGTCTCAGCCTCTCAAGTACTGGGATTACAAGTGTGCACCACCATACCCTGCTAAGAGAGTTGGTTTTCAGACAAAACACATAATTTAAAAGGACAACTCTTTGATGGAACAGATTTTGTAAAACAACTCACATTTAGATATAACAGTGAGAAAATACAACAAATATTTCAAGGATGTGCCCATCCAGTTTTCTGTAATACAATAACCATTCCCAGTGATGGTTGCTTCGCTAATGCTTTGGTGAATCCAATCCTATTAAAATTTTTAATATTTCTTCATTCAAGATGCTGCTTTTGACAAACATAATCAAGTGTTGCAGAGGACAATATTTGGTGTCTGCATTAACCTGAAAGTCATAGGATGTCCACTAGGACAGCCTCACGCACATCCGTCTTTGCACCTCTGTACCTCTCCGGCCTCCTATTCAAGCAGGCAGCCTACCTGCTTGTCTTCCCAGGACTTGTGCTGCTTGAGGACACAAGCTCATTTGCTTTTGTAATCCAAGTGCATGGGACATAGTAGGTACTTTAAAATGACCACTAAATGACAGGAATAAAGGCTGTGAGAGTGACGAGGTGACTTACCCGGTTCGCACTGCTAGTTAGCAGCGTGGTCTAAATTGGAGTCCAGCCCTCCTGCCATCTAGGCTGATGCGTAATCCCAGCCTCAGGACCTCAGGTTGCAGCCTTCCGCTTAGGATTTCAAAAGATGTCACTTCGGTCTCAACAGAGGGTGAGGCTGCCCTTGCGAGAGGAATCTGGTTTTCATCATGAAGCTGTGACTCTTATAATTAATTTGCTTTGGCTACTGAATGTTCGGAATCAAATTTGTGGCCTGCTCTTTCCTTTGTCCTGCTTTCTTAGGATTTCTATAAACTATCTCAAGTCGTCTTTGGAAAAAGTGAGAAACAGATGTCCATAAAGAATACGATATTTGCAGCCTAGTGTAGGACCTGTGGTCACAAATGGCTATGTTTTGACTTCATAATTGTAATGACCCACTTTTCTTTTATAGTTTATTAATGTGTATTTTTCAAGTTATTTTGTTATTTATTGAAAATTAATCTAAAAGAAGCTAGGCATGGTGACATACACTTGTAATCCCAGTACTTGGGAGGCTGAGACAGGAGGATCCCAGGTTCAAGGACAGTCTCAGCAAGTAGTGAGACTCTCATCAACCTAGCGAGACCTTGTTTTAAAAATTAAAATAAAAAACAAAAGAAAATTAATCTAAAAGTAACTGAGTTCAAAATTAAAGCTTGAATTAATCAAAGCTCCTGGGTTATTTAAGGAAAAAATTAAACTGCTAGAAAAAGCCCTGAGTAGAGGAAAAGTTAAGCAAAGTATAGTATATTGATGTAATGAAACATTCTGCAGACATTAAAAGTAATTTTTATGCCAGGCCTGGTGGCACACGCTTATAATCCCAGTACTTGGGAGGCTGAGACAGGAGGATCTTAGGTTCGCGGCCAACCTCAGCAACTTAGGCCCACCGCAACTTAATGAGACCCTGTTTCAAAATAAAAAATAAGCCAAGCATGGTGGCACACACCTGTAATACCAGTACTTGGGAAAGCTGAGACAAGAGAATCACAGGTTCGAGACCAGCCTCAGTAGTTTAACAAGACCCTCTGCAACCTAGTGAGACCCTGTTTAAAAGCAAAAAATAAAAATAAAAGGGCTGAGAATATAGCTTGGAGGTAGAATACCCCTGGGTTCGATCCCCAGGACCAAATAAATAAATAAATAAAATGTTGACTGAGCTATGTAAAAAAAAACGCTTGTGTGTGGGGGGGAGGGGTACTGGGGGGCATTCTACCTCTGAGCTACACCGCCAGCCCTGTTTTATTTTTATTTAGAAACAGGATCTCACTAAATTGCTGAGGCTGGTCGTGAACCTGCGATCTTCCTGTCTCAGCCTCCCAAGTACTAGGATTACAGGCATGCACTACCACTCCCAGCTAGAAAGGATCTTTTTGCTGTATTTTTACTCTTTCTCTATCTTCATTTTCCAATGAGTTTCTATTTCCTTTACAATCTGAACTTCCCCTTCAAATAATATGAAAAGGGCTCCCAAAACATAAAAACCTAACAAAATCTGAAATATCCACAGTAATGGCTTTGCTAATTATTTATGAACTTTATCTGTTATAAATCTAGACCTTGCTGGGCATGGTGGCACTCCTGTAATCCCAGTACTTGGGAGGCTGAGATAGGAGGATTGAGGTGTTCAAGGCCAGCCTCAGCAACTTAGTGAGACCCTATTTCAAAATAAAACATAAAAAGGGTTGGGGGTGTGACTCGTAGGTAGAATACCCCGGGCTCAATACCCAGTGTGTATGTGTGTACATATATATAAATATGTTTAAAAAATCTAGACCTTTAAAAAGATGTCACTATACATTTCCAGGAGCACATTTTGAAAAGGTTTCTTAACATTTTAGCAAAAACTGACAACCTGTTGTATTTCCAAGAACTTTCCAGAGGATCAGAGCTAACAACTTCCACATTTCCTGTTGCATTTAGAAGATAATTGTGTAGAGTAGACTATCTAAAGACAATAGGTGCGTTCTGTTAGTTTGTCATCGAGTGACAGAACACAGAGAGGACAAGTTGTTGACGCAAATCATGAAGAGGCCACAGGAGCAGGACACCACAGTGGTACTGGAGTAAATTATTCTAGGCAAACAGATTCACTGGGTAATTGCCATGGACTGCAGAAAAGCTAAAACAAACAAACAAACAAACAAAGCACAAAATCTTGGCACGTTGAACTGAATTCAAGTCAATTATTGCTGGTGGGACACATGCAAATTTGGACGTTTGGGTGATGGAGCCCTCCAGTTAAGGTGCTGAGCTGGCCGGACCAGGTCCCCCTTCAGTTTATCTTCATCAGGACCCACCTCCATGCAACACACACATGTGAATGCTTAAAGGCCTGTAGTATTTGACTTTCAGAATTCTAGTCTCCGAGTTAGGCGTGGTGGCACACACTTGTAATCCTAGTACTTTGGGGGCTGAGACAGGGGGATCACAGGTTTAAGGACAGCCTCTGCAACTTAGCAAGGCTCTCAGCAACCTAGTGAGATCCCGTTTCCACATAAGAAATAAAATTAGTCTGGGGATGTAGCTCGGAGGTAGAATGCCTCTGGGTTCAATTCCTAGTACCACACACACAAAAAAATAATTCTAGTCTCTGGACTCTGTTTTCTCAAACACAGGGTCTCTCTTCTATTATACCAATTAGTGTAAAATTTGGTGAACTGTACACACACACACACACACACACACACACACATACACACACATCTTTTTGAAATACAGAATATGTGTGAATTTTTTTTTTTTTTTTTTTTTTTTTTTGCTATGGGGATTGAACCCAGGGGCATTCTACCTCTGAGCTACACCCCCAGCCCTTTTTATTTTTTATTTTGAAACAAAGTCTCACTAAATTGCTGAGGCTGGCTTTGAACCTGCAATCCTCCTTCTCAGCCTCCCAAGTACAGGGATTACAAGTGTGTATCACCATCCCCTGCTTGAAAATTTAAAAGTCAATAGTAAGATAGCACAAGACCAAAATATTTGGAAATCCCACCTTAAATCTGAGCCCTCCTCCTAGTATTTATAAAAGCCACAACCTCTGAGACTAGCAAGATCCTTTTTCCAGTTTCTGAAGTTTAATTTCTTAATTTGTAAACATTTCCATGATACTTTATACTTTGGAAGTTGCTTTTATGGAGCATGATCTCATCTTAACCTCACTACATCCCTTTTTTGTTTTGTTTTGTACCGGGGATTGAACCCAGGGGCATTCTACCTCTGAGCTACACCCCCAGCCTTATTTTATTTTGTATTTTGAAACAGGGTCTAGCTAGGTTAATGAGAGTCTCACTATTTGCTGAGGCTGTCCTCGAACCTGTGATCCTCCTGTCTCAGCCTCCCAAGTACTGGGATTACAGGCGTGCACCACCACACCTGGCTTTACTACATCCCATTTTAAAAAGAAAGAAAAGGTTGGGCTTGGTGGTGCACAAATGCCACCACGCCCAGCTCAGTGAGACCCTGTTTCAAAATAAAAAATAAAATAGGGCTGGGGGTATAGTTCAGAGGTAGAATGCCTCTGGGTTCAATCCCCAGTACTACAAAAAATAAAAAGAATAAATAAATATAAAACTGTCTAATATGCTATTTATTTTTTGTGTGTGTGTATGTGTGGTACTGGGAATTGAACCCAGAGGCATTCTACCTCCAAGCTACACCCTCAGACTGATTTTATTTCTTATTTGGAAACAGGGTCCTGTCTCAGCCTCCCAAGTACTAGGATTACAAGCCTGTGCCACCACGCCCAGCTCTAAATATGCTATTTACGTCAAATATTTTGAAGTTTTTACATAAGGGACTTAATCAACCTAAAATCTATGTGAAGATTCAGTAGCTTTCAAAAGCAATGATTGGAGCCAGGTGTGGTGGCACACGCCTGTAATCCTAGTACTTGGGAGGCTGAGACAGAAGGATCACAGGTTCAAGACCAGCCTCAGCAACATAGCAAGGCCCTCTGCAACTTAGTGAGACCCTGTTTCAAAATTTAAAAAAAAGACTGAGGAGATAGCTCAGAAATAGAATGCCCCTGGGTTCAATCCCCAGTACCACACACACACACACACACACACACACACACACACACAAAGCAATGCTCGGCCCACGCTCGCTCTCATTCTGTTTTATTTCCCAGCGAGCGGTTGCGAGTGATGCTGATCTTTGCAACCTAAGACTTTCAGCTCTTGACTCCATAAATAGTAACTAAATTGTCTCTAAACCCCGGGCTATTAGTCACTCTTTTTAAAAAACTATGGTATAATATTACTGCTTAAATCAGGGAAAAGAACATTCTGTCCTAAAGAATATAAAGGGCTTTGTTGTGTGCTCCTTATTTTAATTTATGGTTAAATCAAGTAACAGTTATCCTATGCCCTGCACTCGCATCACCTTTCGCTGTTGGTCTGTGGTCTCTCACTGAGCACTGACTTCAGGAGCACTTAGTAGAGTGAGCAGCATCAAACACACTGACAAGCGTTGCATTCCACTGAACTTCGTCATTTAAATAGACATAAAACAACTTCAGCGGGGTGATACTCGGCTACCTGGGAATGCCTTTGTGACTCAGTGCTGACAGCTCTATTGGAATGCATCCTGCAGGTCAGACTTCAGGCTAACGTCCTCTTCTGTGTTATTGCTGAGATTTCTGGGATTCTAGATGGCTGTAAAAATTGTGAAAAACATACTTGCATTTATCCCTTCTCCCACATCCACATACAATTACACCAACAGTTTCGCTACTGGGGATTAAACCCAGGGGCATGCTACCCCTGAGCCTCTTTTTTTTTTTTTAATAAAAAAACAAGGTCTTAGCTGGGCATGGTGGCGCACGCTTGTAATCCCAGTACTTTGGGAGGCAGAGACCGGAGGATCCGGGTTCGCGGCCAGCCTCAGCACTCTCTCTCTCTCTCTCTCTCTCTCTCTCCTTAGAGAGGCCCTCCGTAACTTCCTGAGACCCGGTTTCAAAATAAAGTATAAAAAATAGGGCTGAGTTGCTATGGGTCTTACTACATTGCTACATTGCTACATTGCTACATTGCTGAGGCTGGCCTCAAACCTGCGAACGTTCTGCCTCAGCCTCAGCCTCCCAAGTACTGGAATTACAGGTGTGCACTACCACGCCTGGCTTTTAGTAGGTTCTTGACAGAGGTTGAATGGGAGGCAAAGTTCATACATCACATATCTGAAAATGTCTTTATTCTTCCTTCATACACAGTCGATAGTACAGGATTCTAGGTGCCACTGGCTGGTGACCAAGCCCTTAAAACAAATGGCCCTTTGGACGACACTTGTCCAAGCCCATCTTTCTGGTCATTTAATTTCTTCATACCTAAATATGTACATAATTCTTTTTTAAAGGGAGGTGGGGCTCATTCTGTACTTTCTGCTTTATAGCTTGATTTGTGTGTGTGTGTGTGTGTGTGTGTGTGTGTGTGTGTGTGTGTGTGTTACTGAGGATGGAACCCAGGGGCATTCTACCTCTGAGCTACACCCCTAGCCTGATTTTATATTTTATTTTGCAACAGGGTCTCACTAAGTTGCAGAGGCCTCACTAAGTAGCTGAGGCTGGCTGTTAACCTGGATCCTCCTGTCTCAGCCTTCCAAGTACTGGGATTACAAGCGTGCACCACCACACCCGGCTATAGCTTGATTTTTTTAAGTAAAAATATATTACAAACATACTTTCACTGTCATTCAATGTGTTATATATATATTTTTTCTTTTCAGAGTTAATTTTTTCACTTTCTACAATTATATATTAGTTGATCTCATTTTGACCCCTTGGAAATTTTTAGGAAAAAACCATCAAAAATGAACTTAAGAAGCCAGGCGTGGTGGTACACACTTGTAATCCCAGTACTTGGGAGGCTGAGACAGGAGGATCCGGGTTCACGGCCAGCCTCAGCAACTTAGTGAGGCCCTCCACAACTTAGTGAGACCCTGTTTCCAAATATAAATAAAAAAGCAGATTGAGCAGCAGAAGAAAATTCAGATATCAAATTTGATGAATCAAGCAAGGCTCAAAGTCCTAAGAGTGAGAGATGACCTTATCACCGACCTACTCAATGAAGCAAAGCAGGGACTCAGCAAGGTGGTAAAAGATACAACCAGGTACCAAGTGCTGCTGGATGGACTGGTCCTCCAGGGTTTGTACCAGTTGCTGGAGCCCCAAATGATTGTCCTTTGCAGGAAACAAGATTTTCCTATGGTAAAGGCTGCAGTGCAAAAAGCTATCCCTATGTACAAAATTGCCACCAAGAAAGATGTTGTCCAAATTGATCAGGAGGTCTACCTGCCTGAGGAAATAGCTGGTGGGGTTGAAATCTATAATGGGGATCGTAAAATAAAGGTTTCCAACACCCTGGAAAGCAGGGTGTATCACAGCCCAGCAGATGATACCAGAAGTACGAGGAGCCTTGTTTGGTGCAAATTCCAACAGGAAGTTTTTGGACTAAGTCTTTGTGAGGAGGAGCTCATCCCCTCCTGCTTTTGAAGAAGATTGCCTAAGTAGAGTTCCCTCTGCTGTTCTAAGTGTCGTGTTTATCAGCGGATTCCCTTCCTAGCTGACGCCCTTGGTCTGATGTTAATGGAAGGTCCCCTAGTGTGATCAGGACCCGCTGCTAGTTGCTCTCCAGTCCCACAGCTTCCTGTCGGTTCTGCAGCATGAAGGGGAGGGGCCAAGTGGTGCTGCAGGACTCCCCAGCCTCCGCTCTTCCCTGCCTCAGGTGCCTAGGCTTTGGGGTGCTGGGCACAGTGCTCCTCGCATGTGGGGCATCCGTTCCCTCTTGCAGCAGTTGCTTCACCTTACCTACTTGGGCCTAGAAATTTTCCTCATCTGTAAACATGATTTAAAATCCAAGCCATGAATATTCATTATTTATTAAATGAAAGGTTTATGTGGAAAGAAAATAAAAATAAAAAAATAGGGCCGGGGATGTAGTGAGGAGGTAGAATGACCCTGGGTTCAATCCCCAGTATCACAAAAAAAAAAAAGAAAGAAAGAACATATCTAAAGACACATTAATAAACTGAGCATGGTGGTGCATGCCTATTATCCCAGTACTTGGGAGGCTGAGACAGAAGAATCGCAGGTTCGAGGCCAGCCTCAGCAACTTAGTGAGACCCTGTTTCAAAAATAAAATAAAAATAGGGCTGGGGGTATAGCTCAGAGGTAGAATGCCACTGGGTTCAATCCCAAGTACCACAAAAATAAAAAATAAAAAAAGGATAAAAGAGAAAATAAAAAATAAGCCAGAAGCCGGGCGTGGTGGCGCACGCTTATAATCCCAGTACTTTGGGAGGCGGAGACCAGAGGATCCAGGTTCGCGGCCAGCCTCAGCTCTCTCACTCTCTCTCTCCCTCCCTCTCTCTCTCTCTCTCTCTACTTAGTGAGGCCCTCCGCAACTTTGTGAGACCCGGTTTCAAAAATAAAGTATAAAAAAATAGGGCCGGGGGGTGTAGTGTGGAGGTAGAACGCCCCTGGGTTCAATCCCCGATACCCTCCCCCCAAAAAAGCCAGGTGTGGTGGCGCATGCTTGTAATCCCAGTAGTTGGGAGGCTGAGACAGGATTGCGGGTTCGAGGACAGTCTCAGCAAGTGGTGAGACTCTCATTAACCTAATGAGACCCTGTTTCAAAATTAAAAATAAATAAATAAAATAGGGCTGGGGGTGCAGCTCGGAGGTAGAATGCCCCTCCACAAAATAAATAAATAAATAAATAAATAAATAAATAAATAAATAAATATATTTTTTAAAGTGCTGGGGGGGTGTGGCTTAGAGGTAGAATGCCGCTGAATTCAACCCCTAGTACCAAAAATAAGAAAAAGAAAAGAAACACTAATAAACTGATTTTGAAACCAGGACCCCTTATTAGACAAAACCCATCTTTTACTTGCTGGGAAACCCAGCATAAGCGGATCCAAGAAGAGAATTCAGGTGGGCATGGATGTGCACACCTATAATCCAGCTACTTGGGAGGCTGAGACGGGATAAGTAAATTTGAAGCCAGCTAGGGCAATTTAATGAGATCCTGTCCTAAAATAAAAATATTTTTTAAAGGGTTGGGGATATAGCTCAGTGGAGAGCACCCCAGGGTTTAATTCCCAGTACCACAATATATAAATAAATAAAAACAATTTTATTTTATTTTTTTTTTTTTTTTTGCG
>PVJS01014171.1:0-40809 GCA_004027185.1 Glis glis
AACCGGGTCTCACGAAGTTGCAGAGGGCCTCACTAAGTAGAGAGAGAGAGAGAGACAGGGAGAGAGAGAGAGAGTGAGAGAGCTGAGGCTGGCCGCGAACCCGGATCCTCCGGTCTCAGCCTCCCAAAGTACTGGGATTACAAGCATGTGCCACCACGCCCGGCTTGAATTTTAACTTCTAATCAGCCAACATTGTCATTCTCTTTATGGTTTCTAGATATGGTACAATGTTTAGGAAGTTTTTTCTAAGTTATAAAGAAAAGAGATTCATTTTGGCAGTGGCTTTGGTCCAAGGTTGAGGGCCCCATCTGGCGATGGCTTCCTTGATAGCAGATTCCCAAGGTGGCACAGGGCATCTTATGAAAAGAGACAGGGAGCACTGGTGGACTGGAGGTTTTTTACCACACCAAGATTACAAAATATTCTCTAGTTTCTAAACACATTAATATACTTTTAAGAGTTCAGTTTTTAAAACAATCTAGAATTATTTGTATATGTCTCTGTTGTATGTTCGGAGCTGTTTTTCTTTCTCTGTGAATAGCCAATTGTCTGATGTATGGGATTGACTAATCTTTACCCACTGATTTAAAAATCTGCCTTTCTTTTAATAAATTAAATTCTTTTATATAACTGGTTGTATTAGTCAGCATTTCACAGCTGTAATCCAAATACTCAAACACGTAACTTAGAGGAAGGAAGATTTATTAGCTCACAGTTTTCGGTCCATGTGAGGCCGGGGATCATGGATCTCAGGGTATGGCGGTGGGAAAAAGAGAGAGGGAGAGCACATGGGATGTGCTTCTCACACCATGGAGGCCGGGAGCAAGAGAGAGATGGGGGAGGAGACCCAGACCCAGGGACCTACAGTCTCCAGCTATACCCTACCGGCCTGGGCCACCACCTGACAAATCCCACTGCTGGGATTACAACCTTCATAACTCAACTATATCAACCTTGTATATTAATAAATGAGCTCTTTAGGGCACATTTTATATCTAACTGTAACACTGGTGTATTTCCAGATCTTGTTTTATAGTCTTAGGACCATGCTTACCTACTTCAGTCACTATGGCTTTGATATGCAGTTATTCCTTTTTTAAATTTTTCCTGGTAGTCTTGAACTTTTTTTTTCTTTTAGATGAATTTACATATCTTCCAATGAAGTTCTATAAGCCACCTTTTTTGGATGCCTTTCCAATTAACTTCTAATCATCCGTATATTTTTTCCTACAGAAAGACTGGAAGACTCACTTGTAAAACCACCTGGGTCCAGAGCCCTTCTCAATTTGATCTCTGTGTGTGTGTGTGTGTGTACTGGGGGTTGAACCCAGGTACATTCTATCTCTGTGCTACACCCCCCACCCCCCAGCCCTTTCTATTTTTAATTTGAAACAGGGTCTTGCTAAGTTGCTGAGGCTGGTCTCGAACCTGCGATCTTCCTGTCTCAGCCTCTCAAGGGATTATAGGGGTATGCTACCTCACCCGGCTAAGTGTGATCTTTGACTACATTCCTGTTTCTTCCATGATTATTGGCCTATTGGGATTTTATACATCCTTACCAACCAAACACAATCATTGGCATTTTCTACAAACCCTTACCTTTCATCAATAGTTTTAATTCATTTATATGAAATAGTCTTCCTCTCTCATTTCTTGTGTAGGTTCTTTTGTCTTTTAATTTTTGTCTTAATCAGACATGACCAAGATTTGTTGACTGGTGTCAAGACAGCTGGATAAGGTCTCCTCTGAATTGTGTTGTGCGTCTTCTCCATCCAGATCCTTCTCCAAAGTGAGTTCTAACTGTGTACTATGTCAAGTTGCCAGGGTGTTTTGACTGGCATGTTTCATTCTAAGAAGGAAGAAGTAAGGAAGGCTGGTGATCTCCCTCCTCCAGTTGCCAAAATTGAGAGGGCTTTAATTGGGGGTGGGTCCCATGAGTGTCATTAGACATATGGCCCCCGTTTCTAACCCTACATCTGTGCTAGACTTCTGAAGGAGTCGCCTCCAGCTCTGCTCAGCTTTTCCAGGGCAGGGCAATTCTCCGAGGAGGCCCTGGCCTCCTGTGGCTGATTATTTACCCTCTAGAGAGGGTTCTACCGATTTTATCCAGGGGCACACACCGCTAATCCCTGCCACTCAGAATAAATGGAAGGGGGAGAGGAATAAGATGCCCAACTGGCCTAGCTATTTCAAGAATGTGTTGACTGTGAGCTCGGATAATCACTGAAATTCCTTCAATACTGTACAATTTTCTCTTACCCGTGTTTTAGCCTGAGGTTTTCTCTAAACTTGTTTCTTCATCAACCTGATTCCATTTTGTTTCTATTTATTGTCCTAGAAACTTTCATTTTCTGGGCATCCTTTCTCATTTTCTAGCACCAATATAGATTATTCTTGAGAAACAAATAAACAAAACTGTTTCTGTCATTTCCTTAAGGGCCTGGAAGTGAGAAGGAATGTATACATGTGCATTCTTCCACCATTTTTAGGCTGTCTCTCTCTTTTTTATAATTGCTTCCACTGAACTAAAGAGGATAATCCAAATAAGTAAATACATTGGCAAAATAAGGACTGAAGTAGGAACCCTTGTTATGCTTTCATTTTTCTGTGTTTTTCCTCTACTGCTTCAGTAATTAAGCCCGTGTAAGTCACAGCAAGAACAAGGACCCTGCCCCTCTTCTGGGCCATTTGAATCCCTGGTGCACAACAGCATGGCCTCAAACGTAGAAAGCATCCCATAGACATTGGTTAAGTGGATACACGAATAAGTTATTTCATGCACAAACCAAGAATGTAGAAAATCACTAGCAGAGCCTCGGAAGGGCTTGGTGCAGTTTTACACATCCAGGGACAAGACTAGAGCCCGGACCAGGTGTGGTCCTCCAGAGCGCTCCTTCCACTCATCTTCTCAGGCTATTTGCTTTGTGCATGCTTTTCTCCCCAGCATCACTAAGACAAAAACAAGGGAAAAGTAGTCCAACTTTGGTAGGCAATGGCGACTTGAGTAGAAATGGCCAAAACTGTCACCCTGCCTAACAGTGAACATAAACATGACTTCCTACACTAGCACCTCCAGGCATCAGTAGCCCCGTCCTTCCTTCCTCTGCCATTGTGTCCCTTATTAGGGTAATAAACTAAAGCGCATATCACCGCTCCCATTATGTTGTAAACTTTACTAGCATTTCTGGCCTTTAATGACTTTGCAAAGGAAAAGATGGCAATGGGTCTCTGTGTGGGTGTATGGATGGGTGGGGATGGATGGTGACGGTGGATGTGTAGGGCTGGTTTATTTGTTGTTTTAAAATTTAACATCTGCATTAGGTAGCAGAGTGAATTGGCAAGCCACTGGCTTCCTAGAATAGAATTGTTTCTTCTCAAATAAGGGTAAAATGGTCCTTTTCTATTTTGTTCAAGCAACATAATAACCAGGAATCTTTGAACCTAATAGCTAAATTG
Organism: Glis glis; assembly: GCA_004027185.1. NCBI lineage: Eukaryota > Metazoa > Chordata > Mammalia > Rodentia > Gliridae > Glis > Glis glis. Next base: position 3,457 of record PVJS01014171.1, read on the forward strand.
TGGTGATCACAGAAGCCCTTTCTAAAATATGCTTTAAAATTAAGCCATTTGTTCCATATCTTACCATGGGTAAACACAAGATATTTTTCTTGCAAGCGATTATGCTGCTTATATGTCTAATGTGGATGACAGGCTGGACTGAGCAAAAATATTTTGCTTACTTTTTGTAAACTGTAGATATAAATTGCAAGTTAGAAGCTTGTGCTTAAATCTGTTTTCTACAGATTAATATAAGGGTATTTCTGCAGAATTGTTACCAAAACGTTTCTCATGATATAGATAAGGCCCTGCTGAGATTTTTCATAAAAGGGCTTATTATCTTAAGGGTAAAATTCTAATTGATATATACAATAATTTCCTCTGACTACTATAAGGAATCAGGAATGTTTTCAGGCTTTAGATTCTGGTGAAATTAAATATATCCACCTTAACTTAAGTAAATAGTTGCCATATTTTTCTTATACTGGGGATTGAACCCAGGGGCATTCTACCTCTGAGCTACACCCCCAGCCCTTTTTATTTTTTGTTTGAAACAGGGTCTCACTAAGTTGTGAGGCTAGCCTCAAACCTGCGCTCCTCCTGTCTCAGCCTCCCAAGTACTAGGATTACAGGTGTGCACCACCAAGCCCAGCTAGTTGCCAATAAAATATTTAAATATTTTAAGAATTGGATTTCACCAGCTTTAATTTAGAATGGTTATAATTGAGAGAGAGAGAGAGAGAGTGAGAGAGAGAGAGAGAGAGAGAGATAGACAGAGAGACAGAAAGAGAGGGAACAAGAACACAACTGTTTTTAATTAGGGTTTGCAATTCCAGTTTACCCAGAAAATACTGCTATCAAATAGAGCATAACCTATACAATGTCTCACGTCAGAGCAGCATAACATGATAAAAATCATGAAATGTCCAGAAATTACCTTGAAGATCTTATATTTCCAATTTATAGGTATAACTGTTTGATTTTGCCCTATGACCTTTGAGCACAAGAAAAAAATATTTCTTGCTGGACGCAGTGGCACAAAAAGTAAATAAATAGATCTGGGGATGTAGTTCAGTGGTAGAGTATCCCTGGGTTCAATCTGTAGTAGCACATTAAATCTTGCTAGACCCCCATCTATTAGGATTATTGAAAATCTATTCTTAGCTGGGCATGGTGGTGCACACCTGTAATCAAGTACTTGGGAGACTGAGACAGGAGGATCATAGATTTGAGGCCAGCCTCAGCAACTTAGTAAAAACCTATTTCAAAATAAAAAATGAAATAGAGTTTGGGGTACAACTCAGAGGTAGAATGCCTCTGGGGTCAATCCTCAGTAACACACAAACACACACACACACCTATTCTTTAATCACTTAGTGTGGTAGTCCTCTCCTTGAGTAAAGTTTTAGAATCACACACACAGTCCAGTGAACTCTTAGATGGTCTTGTGGTCTTCCATTAACATCTCCATGATGAACAGTTTGTCAAGTAAGCTATGGTGCCCAGTTGTTTGACTAATCACCAGTCTAGATGTTGCTATGAAGGTATATTTTAAATGTGACTAACATTTAAATCAATAGATCCTGATTAAAGAATATTACTCCCCATAATGTGAGTCGGCTTCATCCAATCAGTTAAAGACATTAAGAGTAAAGATGGAGGAGGAAGCAGTCCTGCGTTGAAATGGCAACATATGAGTCCTACCTACATCTCCAGCCAGTTGTAGTCTTGGCCTCAAGACTACAACCCCAACTCTTCCCTCCATTCTCCAGCTGCTGACTTGCTTACGAATTTCAAACTTACCGCCCCTCCAACCACATGACTGATGCTTTAAATAAACCTCTATTGGTTCTGTTTCTCTGGAGAGCACTGATTAGCATATTTCCCCTTGCCATGCTTGCTGACTGACCACACACTGCATTGAAGGCTTTCTGCATAGAGGAGAGCCAGGTGTGCTGGCAAATGCCTATAATCCCAGTACTTGGGAGGTTGAGACAGGAGGATTGCAAGTTCAAGGCCAGTCTCAGCAATTTAGTGAGATCCTCAGCAACTTAGCAAGACACTGTTTCAAAATAAAACAGGGCTGGGATGCAGATCAGAGGTAGGATGCCCCTGGGTTCAATCCCCAGTACCCCCCCACAAATATTTTTTAATTTAAAAAAAAACGCAGAAAAGCTTTTTATTTCTCATTGAGCAACAAACTCTTAACACACAATTTGACATTAAGTACTTGGAAATTATCGTTTTATTCCTTTGGTTATCTTCCATCAGTGAGAAGTGACATAAAATAATATTGTGTTAAACTGTCCGGCTTTACATGTAAGGGTCCAGAACTCTGAGACGTTTAGTTTCCTCAAGTTTCCCAGAACATTTGTAAGAAAGAATAAGACACTATATGCTGCCATATTGTGTCCTTCCCCCCTCCCTTCCCCTCCTATCTCGCTATCAGCTGCTGCACATTTATGCATGGATTTACGGAGACCCCAGCATTGAAACTGCTTAGCTACTTCCATGAGAAATGGCAAGTTGAATTTTTTTTCAATTTATTTATTTTTATTTATTTATTTTTGTGCTTTTATTGGTGCATTGGAGTCTTACATCACAGTGAATATCAATTTGATGTTAACATACATGCACACAGCTCTTAGTGTCCCCCCCCCGCCTTCCCCCAGCCGTATGAAGTACCAAGAATGATGTTGGTTTATTCTCACATGTACATATTGTTCATGATAGTAATTCCACTGATTCGCTTCTCTCTTGCCCTTCCCCTTCCCTTGTACCACTTCCCTTGCCCCACTGAGGGCTCTCCATTATCAACCAGAGTCCCTTCTGTGTCCCCACTACTCCCTAGGATACCTCTACTAGGTATCATACCAAAGGGATTGAAACCAGAAAACTACAGTAATATATGCATACCCATGTTCATAGCAGCACAATTCACAATGGCCAAATTATGGAACCAACCTAGGTGTCCATCAACAGATGAGTGGATTACAAAATTGTGGGAAATACACACAGTGGAATTCTACTCAGCAATAAAGAAGAACAAAATAACATCATTTGCAAGAAAGTGGAAGGATCTGGAGAACACTATGTTAAGCAAGATCAGTCAATCACAAAAAAAGAAGGGACATATGTTTTCATTAATATGCGCAAGTTGGAATTTGATTCTTAAATGGATCACACTCACCATAGCTATTGGCAGCCACCGCTTCCTCCAAATAATTTAGCCATAGGCTTTTCAAGGAAGTGGGTCCCGTCTCAGATACATAACTTAGTCCAAGCTTGAAAGTCAGTGAGCACCACCTGGCATCCGTGCTTAGAAAGTTCTACAAAGTATAACTGCTTCCTCTCCCCTTGATGAGTAATCACCCTCGAAATTTTTTTTTAAGTTCAGCAGCACAGTGAGGGATGATGCAAATTGGGAGTTGGGCCGCAGCATTATAACTCGGGCTTTTCCTATCGATCTCATGGGCTCATTATGTAAGCTTATTTCTTCTGCTGATACAGGAGCAAAAAAGGCTGACTTGTGACTTTCTTATTGTTACACTTGGTTGTCTAAACATACTCAGACATTCAACAGTACATGAGTAGCCAGCCTCGTGGTCTTGTAGCCAAGAAGGCTGTGGCTGAGAAAATATCTGCTTTTGATCAAAATAAAATTCAAACTGTAAACTAATATGGTTCATTGCCTATAATAAGCCTTGTCCCTGGAGGTCGTAATAAAACTGTCAACTTGGTGTGTCACCAGCTTTCTCTCTCCTCTCCCTCCCTCTTTTTCTCTCTCTCACTCACGCGCTCATGATTTATCTACTTTTGTAGCTAATGGTTTCTATATTTTGAATGTTTTCTTTAGACATCTGCTTTCTGTAGAGGTTATCATAATGTGTCCTTGAGTTTTATTTTCATATCTAAGAGAGAAACATGTGTGTGTAGATAGTCAGGCTGGAGAACATAGAGTTTTTTAACCTCAGAATATTTCCCTCTGGTCTGGTACCCTATCTCCATGCCAGGCATGAAAAGTTCAAGATTTCTCCCAAATCCATTTCTGACAGATTAGTACCTGTGACCTCTGCCTTGAAGCCGCTCATTGCAATTACTAGAAGAAGCAGGTTTTAGCAGACTCCAAGATTAGGTCGCTGAAGTCCTGATCCCAGCTCTACTGACTGCAATCTGTTTATCAACCAGGTGTCCGTTATATTTTTGTCTCTATTCTTCAGTTTCCTCACCTGTAAATTGGAGATTTAAAAGAAAGAAGCTATGTCACAGAGAAGCTGAAAGATTTTGAATTAGTGCATGTTCTTGCAGAGTGGTACTTGGCACATTGTAAGTACTGAATTTGGGTTATTACTATTAACCAGACTTGGAGAGACTTCTGTTTCAGTGAAGATTTTGTTTTGTTTTTTGGTACTGGGGCTTGAACTCAGGGTCATTCTACCTCCAAGCTACACCCCCAGCCCTATTTTATTTTTTATTTTAAAACAGGATCTTGCTAGATTGATAGAGTCTTACTACTTGCTGAAGCTACCCTTGAACCTGGATCCTCCTGTCTCAGCCTCCCAAGTACTGGGATTACAAGCATGTGCCATCACATCCAGCTCTTTAGTGAAGATTAAAATAAAGTTTACAAGAAAAAAAGCACAGCCTTCCCTTGGTGTGTATGGGAGATTGGTTCCAGCCATGCCCTATCCCCCAGATGTCCATGTCCTTCAGATAAAATGGCATGATAGTTACATATAACCTATGCACATCTTCTCATAAACTTTAAATCACCTCTAGATTATGATAATACCTAATACAATGTAAATACCTGATACTATGTAAACAGTTGTATTATACTTCTTAGGGAATAATGACAAGAAAAAATGCATACACATGAAGTACAGACACAAATGTTTCTGATGTGGGGGTTGGTTGATGCAGGAACTGTAGATATAGAGGTCCAACTATATGTGCAACATGTTCGTCTCTGTTATGATTACTGATGGTGAGCAGTGTAACATTCTTTTGGTTTCCTGGATAAAATCCATACACTTGTTCTGGAAGATATACTTTGGGGCTGGAGTTCATGAGATTCATGATACGCAAGTGGCTTTTGAGATCACTGTAGCTTCAAAAATTCATCTGATCATCTAAATTACCAAACATTTCCTTATGGTTTGGAAAGAAAAAGAAAAGCAGGTAAGAGTCATGGCTTAAGAAGCAGGTTTAAATTCTAGACTTTAGTTTGCTGTATAAAAAAAAGTCTCTGAGATTCTGTGTCCTCATCTAAAGATTGAGGGTGTCCTTACACAGCTATTTCGGAAATAATTGTGTTGGAACACTAATTCATAACACATATTTTAAGTTCTAGATATATGACGAGTTTAATGTAGAAACAAAACTAAGTATAAGCATAAAGCATAGATGAATATCTGATATTGGGATATTCATAAGAAATATTTCAAAAAGGAAGAAATTGAGTTAATTATGAAAACAATTTTTTAAACTTGTATAAATAAAAAATCTTAGGCAAACTGGGCATGGTGGTGTGCGCCTATAATCCCAGTACTTGGGAGGCTGAGACAGGAAGATTGCAGGTTCAAGAACAGCCTCAGCAATGTAGTGAGACTCTCAGCAACCTAACGAGACCCTGTTTCAAAAAAAAAGTGTGTGGGTGGGGGAGAAGGGGTTGGGGGTGGAGCTCGGAAATAGAATGCCCCTAGGTTCAAACTCCAGTACCACAAAAAAAAGAAAAAGAAAACTTAAGCAAACAATACAGTGGTATTTCTAACAGTATAACAGGTAAATATGTATAGCACATAAATAGTTTTTAAAAACCAATAAAAAATGAAACGACCATGTAAAAATGAACAAAAGAATCACAATATATGGACCTTATTGAGATCTTGATTAAAAAAAACAGCAAAATAAAATAGAGGAAGATGACAACTGGGAATTTAACACTTGATATTTGATGAGAAAAAGAATTATTAATTTTTTCAAGTATAGCAATGGTATTGTGGTTGTGTTTGAAAGAATCCTTATATTTTTAAAGATGCATTCTGAGACATTTACAGATGAAATGGTATGGTATCTGGGATTTGTTTCAAAGTTATACCGAACTGGAGCACAGGATGGACTTACACAAAGATATCAAAGTCAACTACTATGCTGAAAACAGGAAGGAGGGAAGAGGGAGGCAGAGGGGTGGGAAATGGGGAGGGCTAATTGACCAATGAGTGCATGTATAGGTCAACCACCCTGAAATCCTTCAAGATGTATATTTGCAATGCACTAATAAAATAAATAAATAAAGCAAAAAAAAAGTTATACCAGATGGGATGGGTTAATTGAGGGTATAAATGAAGCAAGACTGCCCATGAGTTGATCATTGTTAAAGGTGCATGATGAGTTCCTTATTCTACCAACTTTTGTTAATGTTTGAAATTTTCCATAACAAAAACACAAACTGTAATACTGTCTAGCCTAATGAATACACAATTCAAAAGAATATGCTTACGTAGATACATGAGTGTATGAATTCTGTGCCTGTACACGTACAGGTGTGTGTGTGTGTGTGTGTGTGTGTGTGTGTGTGTGTGTGTGTGTGTAAGAGAGAGAGAGAGAGAGAGAGGCTTATCTCTGATGAGGTAGAGCAGAGGAATGTGATTAGGAAGGAGTCCAGGGGGACATCAACACTACTGTAATTTTTCTTTTTTAAGCTGGTCAAAGCATAAAATGGTCACTGTTTTATAATTATTTATTTAATGTTGTGCACCTTTCTTATTCCTTTAAGTTTTCTTCTAAAAGCCATTGTCTCAAAAAAGTTTTAATACAAAAACATGTTTTTAACAAAAGAGAAAATAAAGCTAACCATTAGCTATCAGGAAAAATATTTAAACTTGCTTTTATTAAAAGAATTACAAATTTAGATAAGATGCCATCTTGGTTTCTTCCTAGCAAATTGGAAAAAATTAAAATGTTATGACGATGAGTGTTGGCTAACATAGGGAATTAGATACTTCCACACATTGATGGAAGTAAAAATTATTTCAAACTTTCTAGAAGGCAATTTAGTGTATAAATCAAGGCAAAGTAATTCCACTTCTAGATTTTTATTCTACAGAAATAACTAGAGAGAAACATAAGATTTTTACTATTAAAGGATGTTCATTGCAATTATGTTTTACAAGTAAATTGGAAAGTTCCATGCCTAACAATAAGAATCTAATTAAATATTTGATGGCATGTTCATGAAACAGAATTCTATATAGGAATAATCATGTTTCTAATGACATATAAGACATGCTTGACATAGTATAAAAATTTTAAGAGCAAGATAAAGACTGCATATAGCATGATTTCGTTTTTATGAGCAGCCAACAGAACCTGAATGTGAAGGTGGGGGCAGGGCAGTCTTGGTGTGAGGCTGTGTGGCCTCCTGAGATCTAAGCATGTCTGGGCAGGCCTAGGAACTGCTGGGTGGCCTTCTGCGCTTCTTTCAATTTGCTTGGGGAAATGAAGAAACCTCCTAGAAAATAATTCATTCTAAGCAAAAAGGGAGTTGTGGAAAACAAATCTGACTCTGAGACGAAGCCTTTGGATGAGTAGCTGCAGTTGTCTGAGTCCAGGAGTGTCTGAAGCCTGCATCTGCCCTGGCTAAGCCTCCAGGGTCCCAAACCTGCTCCCCAGGGAGGACTAGGTGCAAAGGTGGACATGGCTCTTAACCAAAGTCCTTGCTAATACCAGAGCGCCACACTGTTGCAGTGTGCCAAGCGGAAATATAACACAGATGCAAAGGCAGCTTCCTTTAAAAAAAATACACCAAGGCAAACGTGCTGCACGCCTGCAATCCCAGTACTTGGGAGGCTGAGACAGGAGGATCACAGGTTTGAAGCCAGCCTCAGCAACTTAGTGAGACTCTGAGCAATCTAGCAAGACCCTGTTTCAAACAAAAATAATTTTTTAAAAAAGGGCAGGGGTATAGCTCAGAGGTAGAATGGCCCTGGGTTCAATTCAGTACCACACCCCAAATAAATAAATAAATAAATAAATAAACCAAGTGATTTGTATTTGTATTTATGTATCACTTTGAATCTAACTATGATGTATAATTACAATGCACCAATAAAAGCATAAAATGTATTTATTCTTACTGGTGCCTTATGATTACACATAATAGTAAGAGTCATTGTGATATATTCATACATGCACATAACATAATTTGATCAATTTCATTCCCCAGTACCTCCTCTTTTCCTCCCCTCTTCTGATCCACTTCCTCAACTCTACTGGTCTCCAAAGGGGGCTTTTTTGGCTGTTTTTCTGATGGCCCCTGCTCAGCTTGGAGCCTTGAAGGCTTCAGTGCATCAGGGCTTGATGGTAACAATCACGCAGACACTGTAGAATCTGCACTAGGACCTGGAGCCTCCCAGGGTGGGGAGCCACCTGGACACTTGTATGATACCCTCTAGAAACCACAGAAACATGTTGGGGACAGTGAAGGATTTTTCAGGGGACTGAGATCCTACATTTTCTCAAGGCAGCAAAACAGAGGTGACACTATTGAAGTAATCTTTTTTTTTTCTTTTTTGATCCTGGGGTTTGAACTCAGGGGTATTTTACCTCTGAACGAAACCCCTAGCCCTTTTTTATTTTTTATTTTGCAACAGGGTCTCCCTATGTTGCTGAGGATGTCCTCGAACCTGTGATCCTTCTGCCTTAGCCTCTCAAGAACTGGGATTACCGTCATGTGCCACCACGGCCAGCTGAAGTGATCTTATACTCAACTCCAGGCTGGGGTGGCTTAAGAAACTCAAATTACACATGTATGTATGTATGAATGTATGTTCAGAAACATGGCCAAAGACAATAAACCAAAATGTCTTTAATTCTTATCACTGCAGGTGATTTCAATTCCCCTCTTTTGTGTGTGATGGATTGTGATGGCACCAATCTATGATTAAATATTTCTGCCACTGAGACTTAGATATGACTGAGCATGCCTAACAGACATTATGGTGAATGTTCTATGGTGATGATAATGAAGGCTGCAGGTTTCTGACTCTGCAAAAACCTGAGTATTACTCTAGGAAATTTTGCTCTATGTCTGGGGATGTAGCTCAGTGGTAGAGCTCCTGCTTATAATGCATGAGGCTGTGGGTTCTAACTGCAGCATAAGGAAGGGACAGAGGGAGGGAAAGAGAGAAGGAAAGACGATTTCTTTCTTTTCCTACTGTTATCAGGAAAACATTGAATACAATACCTCTATTTCCTTCTAAGTCAAATGTTCTACATGATTTTATAATTGTGTGACATGTTTATAGGCCCGTGATTAAATAGATTTAATTCATGTAGGAATATGAGTATATGATTAAAAAAACTTCTGTTGTACAGGTTGTGTTTTGCTCAAAAAATTCCATTTATCTCCTGGTGGAATTCACAAAAATAGTCATGGAGATCATTGGTTTATACACATTCATAGGAGATCAAACAGCTAAAAATGTCTATAGCGATGAAAATCCATAAGAGAATTTACTCATTGCGATTCTATTTGCACTTGTCTTTTCAATACCTTGTATCTATGAAAGAGGTTCTGTCTTCATTTTAGCTTTTAATATGTTAACCTGTTTTGTATTTCTTGAGCTGAAAGATGAAAATTGTGATTTTGCCTTCATCAGGAAACCAAGTCTGATTCAACAAGCAGGTTCATGTGATAACATCTGATAAATGCATACAGGATGGACCTTGTAAGTTAGGAAATTGGACAAAGGCAATTTGAAAGGGGTTCCAATAACATATATTTGATATATATTTCAATGCAATGCATTTAGGATTTATAAAGGGGGTCTTTTTTAATCAGATATGAGGGTAGCTACCCCTGCTTGCTTAACTAAACAGACAAATAGCAAGCAAAGAGATTGAAATAGCAATAAAAAGCCTTCCAATTTCACTAACATGTAGGGAGCGAGGTGGGACCCAGAGAAAAGCATGCCAAGTGCTGTGTGCATGTCTGTTTCTATCACTCTGAGCCTCATTATGATGTATAATTACAATGCACCAATAAAAGTATATTACATTTTCAAAGGGTATTTTTAGGTGCAAGTCCCTGGAAGTGGCTTATATCACTTGTATACCCACTCCGTAGGCCCAATCTTAGTCTCATGGTCTCAACAAGGAGGAGTCTCTGGATCCAGAAAGAAGAAATAGTGAGGAAATAAAAGAGTGTCTCTCTGCCATAGTAGTTATATTTTGCCAGAAAATCATCTAGTTTTTCTGATTTTCAAATCCATTACTATAGCATTGCACACAAAGGTTTTTTTATAATCATTTTAATTTTAATTGTATCCCTGTTTCTAATTATATCTTTTTGTCACTCTCAATTTTGTATAATTTATTTTTGTTGCACTAATCTGACTTACTCAATATTAATCCATCAGGTTTTACAAAAAAAAAAGCTTTTGCTTTCTATTTAATCTTTCCATTGATATCAGAAATAACTACTGAGCACTATGAATACTTTGTGGTAATAAACAAAAGAAGGTCCTTGCTCCCATGGAATTGTAATCCTTCTGCTTTCTTTCAATCTATTTTGTTGTTCTTATATAAATTGGATGACTTTTTAAAATTTTTTACTTTACTCTTTCTTTTTATTTTTAATAAAAGCTTTGCAGGCCATAAAATTCCTTCTGTGTTTAATGTGTTCCATAGGTTTCAGTATTAACAGTTCTCATTTCTTCTTTTTAGATCATTTTCCCCCTATGGTTTTGATTTCCTCTTTGATTTAGGATTTCTAAAACAGCACATTTTCATTTCCAAGGAGTTAATTTTTTGATGATTTTATCTTTTTTATCTCTATGTTGAATTACTATTAGAAAATGTGGCCCATAAAAATCTACTTTCTAGAATTTATTAATTTTTTTCTTTGTGGCCAAGAACATGATTGATTTTTGTAAGTGTTCCATGGGTCTAAGCAGAGAATATATGTTCTCTGACGTAAGACAGTGTTTCATACAGCTTGTTGATTATATTATTAAAATAATCTATGTCCTTGTAATTTATCTTCTCCATCTATCAAAATCTGGAAAAGATATAATAACTTCTCTCACTATATTTCTTTAAATATTTGGTAGTACTTATGGAACCTTTTTATATTTTTGGTGTCTGTGTTGTTCAGTGCATATAATTTTATGAATAAATTATGGGAGATGACTATCCTGAGTCAAAGTGAACTACATCTCTCACTAGGAAATAATGTCTCTCTTAGTTTTAGTTAATGTTTTTGGCCTTGTTGCTTATTGATGTTTTAACAGCTATATTTTATTTGTTTGTATTTACTGATATATATTTGCTTATATCTTCATTTTTAATATTTCTTCACTACTTTGTTTTAGATGTGTCATTTTAAAATCATCTTATAATATGCTATCTTAAAAATTTAGTGAGAACTAATATACTTTATTCTTTTCATTATATTCCATGTTTTCCTTATATTTTTTTCTGTCATATTGTTATTGTTCACTCCCTTTATTACCTCTTCTGCCTATGTCAAGTTTTTCTTCATTGCCTTTTCAAATTTGGCAATTTGGAATTTCTTCTCTATTTTAAATTCAGTTAGAGGTTGAATCAACAGTTAAATCTATACTTGCCTTCTATAATATCAGACTGTAACAATGCTATTGAATCCTCTATACTTTATTGTTCATTTCACCCCTCTTCATACCTTAGAATTACAGTGTTTTTACTTCCTCAATCTCACATGCTCTGTTCTTTCTGGGCTATAGTTTTTTTTTTTTTACTTAAAATTCAAGAATTTCAAAATGCTACACAAACTCTCTCCAGGCAGAAAGTGGGGACATTCATAGAACTCACCTCATCAGGTCTGTTGTTCTCAGTGGTCACATCGTTGCACGCATACTGGCTGGTTTTCTACTTACTTAATGTTAGAAGGCAAATATAGCCTAATTCCAAAATGGCCAGAAGTAAAAGCATGTATGTCTTTTTCTAAATTACATCTCTTAAAATTTGGTGAGCTCTGTTAATTTGTATACTCAAGTCTCTTGCCAGTCAGAGACATCATCTCTCATAATTTACTGTTTCCCTCCAATTTGCCTCTGTCTCAGCTCCAGCAGGCGTCACACATGTGAAATTAATCCCTTGTTGGGTCTCCTGGATCCATCCTCCTCTTCTCTTTTCCCTTATTAATTCCACCTCTTGGTATTTTGCTCTGTGATCTGACACACTTTCCCTGTAGAGTTTCTGCACTACTAATTTGTTTCTCGACAGTAAACATAGCCCGAGGTAAGCTACATGCCTGACGGAGGCTTTGTGTTCCCCCAGCACCCATGCAGGTCAGGCGACAGGGTCTTGGGGACTGGTGACAACCCATCAAATGGTGCAAAGCAGAGCAGACTCTTTCTGTCACAGGAAAGTAGCAACAACTCCCTCCCAGACTATGCAGAATCAAGGGAAAAGTGGGTGGCTGTCATGTTGGAGGCATTAACTTCCTTCTGAAATCCCATGGTATATGGTATTATGACACTAAATTCTGGACATTCAACTTTGCCAGACTTCTCCAAATTGAGTTGGATATCTGCTTCCAAAGATTCTAGGATTAATCCCAAACTTACCAACTAGTTATTGAATGTCTGCTTTCTGCCGGGCACTGTTGTAGTGACAAGAGAAATGTCCATGAACAAAATCCATGCTCAAGTGACACCTACGATCTAAAGGGGAGAGGCACAAAACAAACAAAACCTTGAACATCTGGAGGTGTGAAAAGTCCCCAGAAGAATGATAAAGCAAGGTCAAAGGAATGGGTATGTTGGCTCCAATGTGCTATTTAATTTAGATGGTCGTGGAATGCTTACTTAACTAGGACTCTGCAAGAAGTAAGGGAGGGAAGTGATACAGGTATTGGAGGAAAAATATCAGACAGAGGAGGGAGCAAATTACATGACCCTGATGTGGGAGCTGCAAGGAAAGCTGCAGGCCTGGAGCAGAATGAGCAGAATGGAAGTGGTGAAGGTGAGAACAGAGAAGTAGCTGTGGACGGAGAATGCAAGGCATGCTCAACCCCAGCACACACTAGATTCACCTTTGTAGCCTCACACAGAGAGAGTCTCATTCAGCTGCCCTAGGGTGAGGCCCAGTCGTGGATATCTTTCCAAAAATCCCACAGATGACTCATATTTGCAACTAGAGTTTAAATCCTCTGCTGTATAGTTTTTTGGGAAAAGTCTTAGATTCTATACTCTGAATTAGCTAAGAAAACACTGGAAGGTTCTGAATAAAGATAAATAAGTGTCATGTAATAAGTATTAGGAAGAAAAGGAAAACTGAGCAAAAGATAAAGCAAAGGGATGGTTTTATTTTAGAAGTCAGTGGAAAACTTTCAAGGCAAGTGACAAAAATTCACAGCCAAAAAGTGAAAAACAACCCAAATGTCCACCATTTATTTACATATGCAAATGTAAATAAATGCAGTGATTACATAAGTGGAATATCGTTCCCCCTTATAAAGGAAGGAAATTCCAACACATGCTATGACATGTATGAATATTAAAAACATTATGGTGAGTGAAATATGATGGATCCAACAGGATGAACATATGATTCCACTTACATGAGGTTACTAGAAACGTCAAAATCATAGAGACAAAAAGTAGAACCATAGTTACCAGGGACTGGAGTCAGGACAACAAAGGGGAGTTATTGTTTAATAGATACAAAGTTTCAGTTTGGGAGGATGAACAAGCTCTAGAGATAGATGATGAAGGTCATACAACAATGTGAACATACTTAATGCCACTGAACTGTATAGCAAAAAAATGGATAAAAATGATAAATTTTGTTGTATATATTTACCTCTAAATGTAATATACAAACTCTTTCTCTCTCCATATATATTATGTGCACATATATATATACATATATATGTGCACATAATATATATGTATATATATATATGCACATAATATATATATGGGCACATTCCACTCCATATATAAAATTTACAGAGTATATGGGAAACTTCTGTACTTTGTAGTTTAATTTTGCTGTGAATATAAACCTGCTTAAAAAAATAAAGTCTGTTTTTTTAAAAAAATAATTTATCTAAACTTTAGGTTGTTGGTTGCAAAAGGTATGCAGATGAGGACCACAAAGGACAGGAATATGTGTAGGAAGAAGCCTAAGGTATTCTAAAACAATTAACTGAAAAGGAGAACCAACAGAAGAAAGTCGTTATGCAGTTTCACAGTCACTCAAGGCTATTGGACATTGTTTGGAGAAGAAAATGTCAGACCCCTGGTATGAATAAAAAGGAGAGGAAAGTGGGGTAAGAACATGTTTTCCTGTTAGCCTGCAAAGTTCACCCTCAGTGTCTTGAGGAGGAGGACTCTGTGCAATTAGTATTTAGTCTCCACAGCACTAGGCGCTGATAGTTCTAGTATGTGTATGAGCAGAAGTCCCCTGGGTGGGAGGAGAAAAGAAGGTTAGCCCTCCACCCTTTCAAATGGCTCCTGGCTTTTTCTGTCACTCAAGTCACGTTTGACTATCAAACAGGTTTCAATGAGCAAAACGTTTCCAAGTTTTATCGAAAGGTAGAGCTTCTCCCCAGCCCAGCCTGGGCTCGCTGGGCCACAGAGGCCAGCAGTCTGCCCTCTTGCTTCTCCTTTCCTCTGCCTTGACTAAGCCTGGGGCTAGGAGCAAGGAGACCTACAGGAGGTAGGGAACAGAGAGGATCCTGTTGGACCAGCAGTGATAGCATCGGGCCCTGCAGCCCACAGGTGGAGCAGAGTCTCAGCGCTGATCCTTCCTTTGATGAGTGACTTCTCGGATTCCTTGAAGATCCTCCTCTCTGGAGGCCTCGCTCTGCAGTCCCCAGATAGAAGCAATACTTCTCACTGGCAGGCTACATACACCGTATCCTTAGATCCTGCACATCAGACAAACTGCCTTCCAAGCAGAGCCCTTGAACCTGATTCAACAGGGCTGTAAGCCAGCTTCCTGCACCTGGCCCGAGTGTAGTTCACTAAGAACCCTCCTGTGTTCTTGTCCACCATTGCTAAAAAAAAAAAAAAAAAAAAAAGCAGCTTGTTCTCAGTTCATGCCTTTCCTCCTCTTTTGCTCTGCCACCCTGGGCTGCTCCACCTACAGCTTCTCCATGTTCCCCAACTTCAGGAAGCATACGCCAAGTTCTGTGAATGGTTTCCTGGAAGCTGCTGTCAAGCTCAGCATAAGGGGAAAAGGGATGACAAGCCATCATCCCTCTATCTTTAATGAGTTTATGCATTCAAGTGGGTAATGGATACAGGGTTAAGTAACCAATGGGTTTTGTTTGGTTGGTTTTGGTTTTTGGGTGTGTGTATGTGTCACTAGGGATTGAACCCAGGGGCATTCTATCTCTGAGCTACACTCCCAGCCCTATTTTTTTTATTTTAAAACAGGGTCTTGTTAAGTTGTTGAGGCTGGCCTTGAACCTATGGATCCTCCTGTCTCAGCCTCCAAAATATTGGGATTACACTCATAAACCACCACACCTGGCTAAGTAATCAGTTTTTAGAGGGGTGGTCTAGCACCTCTTCTTAGAACATCAAGACCTTTGGAAACTACTGTTTTGTAGTTAATCTTTGTGACCTCAGCCCACACTAAGACTTAAAAATCCTGTTAACTTGTTAACACCAATTTTTTTCCACATCAAGTATAATATATTAGTATATTTTGATTGATTGTTTTTGTGGTACTGGGGATTGAACTCAGGGGCATTCTACCTTTGAGTTACACCTATGGTCCTATTTTATTTTTTATTTGGAAACAGGGTCTTGCTATGTTGCTGAGAACCTCACTAAGTTGCCAAGGCTGGCTTCAAATCTGCAGTCCTCTTGTCTCAGTCTCCCAAGTACTGAGATTACAGGTGTACGCCACCACAACCCAGCTAGTATATATTGTTTTTAAAGTGATCAACCCAGGTAATATGGTTTAAATTATGTTGCTATCATTGCCTGCCTCCCTTCCCCCCAACAGTTTTGGTGCCTTAGTAAATGACTGAAAAATTAGACAAGTAAACAGAGAACACTAATCATCTCAATGAAAAAGAGCAAGACCGCCTTTCTCTGCAGCTTGACAAATCATTCAGGAGCGTTCTCCACTGCATGAGCAAGAAGAAAATGTTGTATTAGTAAATACAAACGTAAAGCATAATTAAATCTTGCTTAACTGGAACCATTTTACACGAACCACTCGGCTAAATTGAATTTTCAGGTTAAGCAGCAACCCTTTTCTGTTTCAATGTTTGTTATTAAAAATCTTCCTTAAATTTCTTAGCTGCCTGAAATTCCTCTTGGAATTAGGCAGTATATATGCACAATCAAATGAAATACTATGTCATTTTTCTGCCTAAGTAGGGATTATAAAAAACTTAATTTAACATTGTAGAATTATAGGAAACATCAGGTGTCCTTGTACCTCTGGCCTTCCTCCTCCGGCTTTAGTACATGCCTCTGGACCTGGGGACACCCACTCCACACAGGAAGGCAAAACAGCGCTACAGAGGAAGGCAGCGCACCTGGCAGCGAGAACTTCGTCTCCAGCCACTTGCTGCGTTGTGCATGAGAGTGTGGAGAACCCAACTTGGAACAAGGGCCTGGATCCAACCCTCTTGGGGGGCATGTGGGCAGGGGAGGCTGGCAGAATAACAGACTGCATGACAATTCATTGACACGTCTGTATTCTTCTCTTGCCCTACTTCATGCCCTGGTTAGGCTTTTTAATCCCTTGAGGAGAGATTTGGGCAGAAGATGCTGAGGTCGACGATTTTTCTGTAACACTCGTTGGATAGATTTTGTGATGGAGTTACAGAGAAGGGGGAGAATGATCTGAGAAGCTGACAGGAATAGCAGGAAGTTGTATAAGTTGTGAAGGAATGAGGAGCGCTGGGTCTCTGGCAGTTGCTCAGAGGAGATGACATTCAGAAGAAGGGGTCGTGACACAGTGTGCCCAGAGAGGAGGGATTCCAGGTGTGGGCGTCTAGCTTAGATGAAGATGCCTGTACTTGCTCCATAATGAAAGAAGAACTTTTGAACAGAATGGGACTATATAAATAGGAATGATGAATACTGGACAAAACCCAATGTAGTCTAATGACTGAAGGTTTTTTTGTGCTTTTGTTTTACCCAAGACCCCAAAACCTTTGTACAACTGAAGGTACAAGTGTGTATAGTTAGGAAAAGAAGCACCAAAAGGAGCAATCCTAGCAGAATAGAGTTCCAATTAAATAGAGGTAGAAATAGGATAGTTGAGCCAACCATTTATTAGAGTTGAAGAACCCAGAAGCTCTGGTGATTGAGAATTCCCTGACATGACGCTTAGGCCTCTGCTGCTCCCCCTCTCTCCTCACCTCTGGGTTTCTGCTCACTCCAGGTTACTACAATCTCTAACCAGGCATGGTGGCACATGCCTGTGATCCCAGTACTTAAGAGGCTGAGACAGAAGGATTGCTGGTTCGCAGCCAGCCTCAGCAATTTACCAAGACTCTCAGCAACCCAACACGACCCTGTTTCAAAATAAAAAATAAAAAGGGCTGGGGGTGTGGCTTGGGAGTAGAATGCTCCTGAGTTCAATCCCTAGTACCACAAAATAAAGGAAGGAGGGACGAAGGGAGGGAGGGAGGGAGGGAGGGAGGGAGGGAGGGAGGGGAAGGAGAGAGAGGGAGAGAGGGGAAGGAAGGAAGGAAGGAAGGAAGGAAGGAAGGAAGGAAGGACGGAAAGAAGGAAGGAAGGGAGGGAGGGAGGGAGGGAGGGAGGAAAAGAGGATAGTTGGCACATACAGAGTGTGTAGGTGAAGCTTCCTTTGATCAATGTCTCTGAATTCATGGGCTGGGGTTGCATGATCCCAGGGTCCAAAGTTGCTTTTGCTCACCATAGAATCCTCTGTTCCAGTGCTTGGAACCTGGAAGGTGCACAGTAAAGTAGAAATACACAGTCTCCATTAAAATCCACCATTGTGTAGCACTGAATAAGAGACCTATTCATTTTCTTGATTTAATTTTCTTATCTCTAAAATGTTTAAAAGAATTATTAGCTCGGACGGTTGTAGTAGGGATTAAATGAAAAAAACAAATGGTTATTAGTCAGACCAGGCCAGTTTCCTTCCTTCCTCTGCACACTTTCTTGGACACCTTGAAATGTGTGCCTTGTCCCTGGGCCCCCTTTGAAGGCTTCATGGCTATAAAAATAAATAAATAATTAAAAAAACCCTCACACATTCTTGAGAGCCGAGTCTATCTGTCTTTTCTTAGGTTTCCTCAGAAGCCATAATTTCTGGAGGCGAGGTCCCGAGGTGGGTGCCGATGTCAAAGATGGCCATCTAGGTGGCCAGTCAACAGTATGTCACATGCCTGGAACCATATCTCCCCCTAGCAGGGACACTTCATACTGCACGGTGAATAACTAAGCCAATTAGATCCTCCTTTGTCTAGGGGATTTTATTTTAACTTATTTTTATTTTTTGCAGTGCTGTGGATGAAACCCTGGGTCTCATGCATGCTAGACAAGTGCTCTACCACTGAGCTACACTCCCAGCCCTGTCATGGGGATTTTAAGTACTAAGTATTAGAGTGTCAACTGTTAATGGAGACAGAAATTCATCTGCCCAGTTACTCAACAAACACTTATGGAACTTACTCATTTTCGGAGTACTTTCCATACACTCTTTTAGATGATGAGAAATAGTCAGTGAATTAACCAAATCAATTACCCGCCCTCCTAGTGCCCACATTCTGGTGGGAGAGGCAAACAATAAACACATACCACATCTGACTCAAAGACATGCATGTTTTCATATTTGGAAATCTCTGAAAAAAAAAAGAAATGCATCTTTTAGTCACTGGCATCTCACAAGCACAATTGTCCAGGCATCAGTCATTTCCCTATAAGAACGTAGTCATAGCTGTTCATAGCTATAAGCACAAATTACATACATTGTTGGTACCACGTATGTAGAGTTTAAAAACTGCTGAAAATGTCTTCAAAAGATGGTATTCTTATATGGCTGAAAAGGAAAAGCTATTACGTAGATGAGCCAGGCTCAGAAACAGCAATGGGACATAAATTTGATATTAGAAAAGCAAGTATCATCATTTGAAGAATGACCACAATCCCATGATTCTTGCTTTATGGGTCCTAAGAAAGGAAGATGCCCACAAGTAGATGGAGCTGTGAGGTACTTTATGAGATACTGTGAGGAAAAACACTAACATTGACAACCAGGAGTCCAAGAGTCAATCAGAAGATTAAACCCTGAATACAAAGATGTTTTAGGTACAAATTGATTTATTCTGCTTGTATTTTCCTCTTTATGTGTGAAGGATATTTTTTAAAGCCATAGCTAAAGAAGGCTAAAAGAGCTCTTCCAATGAATATAAAATAAAAATTCTAAGTGATAAAGATGATGTCAACTTTATTTGTCTTTCTTGATGGTTGTATAAAATAATAGCACATGTTTCAACTGATAACATCTCAGAGTTGATGAAATTCAGTAGCTATATAATGTCAGCACTAAGTGCCATAAAGAAAAATAAAACAGGTCAGAGGAGAGAAAGTAATAGTCGGATTATGCTATCTTTGGATGTGGTGTTCAAAGGAGGCCTTTCTACTCAAGAGAGATTTGAGCAAAAATCTGAAAGAATTGAGGAAGGGAGCATGCAGATTTCTAGGGGAGGGCTTTTCACATGGGAGGAACTGCAAAAGCAAAGGTTCTGCAGAGAAAACACGTGCAAAGTGTTTGAGAAATAGAGCAGAGTTTCCTGTGGCCGGAGCACTGTGAGTAAGGGAAGAACAATAAGGGGACCTGGGAGACCAGGGCAAGAACCTTGTTAACACTGAATACTGCCTAAAGAATAATGTAGGTGGCAAGCTGGGAGATTATTACAATAATCCACAGAAGACATGAGGGCATCTCCGGCTAGAATATTAATGGTGGTAGTAGTGACTGGATTTTGAATACATTTCAGAGATAGAATTCATACTGATGAGTTGTATGTAGAGATATGAAAAAAGGAATCGGGGATGACTCCAGGGTTAATGGTGCTACCCTTTATTGAAGTAGTTAAGACTCTAGGAGAGTAAGGATCTATGGAGGGTGTGAAGGTGGGCATTAGGAGATTAAGGATTTCATTTTGGATCAGCTAAGTATAAGTATGTAGGAGGAAAAGGTGAATACACTATGACATGTAAGATTCTGGTCAGGGGAGAGGCTTGGGTTCTAGAACTACATTTAGGAATTATCAAAATATGGCTGGTGCTTGAAGTTATCAGACAAAATGAGATGAGCATGGGAGAGGGTAAAGGAAAGTGAGAAGAGGGAGGAAACCAGTGGGGAGAAAATCAGGAGGATTCAGAAACCAAGTGAAGGAAATGTTTCAGGAAGGCAAAACTAATTAGCTGTGTCAAATGTTGCTGAAAAATCAATCAAGATGAGACCCAAGAATTGGGTTAAGAAATATGAAGGCCACTGACGGCATTGACAGGAGCCATTTCAATGAAGAAGTAGGTACACAACGTGGCTAGAATACCTTCAACAGAAAATGGAAGGTGAAGAGGATGAGACAGACTGGAAAGGAGTGTTGGCAACTTTTTCAGGGCAGAAGAGAAATGAGTCAGATGCTAAAGGGAGATGTAGTCAAGAGTTTGCCTTTGCTTTTTTTTTTTTAATTATGGGAATTACTACAGCATTTAGTTGTGGTTGATGATGATGATAGTATAGATGATCCAGTAGAGAAAACAAATTTAAAAGAGAAAAGTCCAGAAGTGGGCAAAAAGAGATGGGATTTTATGTATAAGTAGGGAGCTTGTATAGGAGCCCTAGAAGGTCTACAATTAGGATTCAGGCTCTGGTAATACTGGAAGACAATGCTTCACGGGTCTCTTGTGGCATTGCACAACTTGCAAGTAAAGGCACTGATTCCTTTTATTTCCCACTAGCTTTTCAATGATTCTGGTATAATGGACATGCTTGGGAGATAGAGATATTACCTCCCACTGGAGCAAAGAGGAGACCTGCTTACTGCCCATTATAATAAGTATGGGTCTCCAGTCTCAGGGTTCCTATCCTGAACACAACCTATGACATGTGCCATGGACTCGTTTGTGAAGGACATGGAGGTAGGGGGCTGACAGTAAATATGCTGATTGCTCACATTGTTTGCTATGCAATAAATAAGAAAACTCTTTATCTCTGACCCAGGAGTCTTGTGTCTTTTACCAGCACACACACACACACACACACACACACACACACACACACACACACACAAACTCCATGAACTTGTATTTACCTTATTCTTTCTATATACAACCCACACTAATATTTTCTACCGGTTCTATTTTATTACCCCAAACACCTAGACCCCTCTGGTCAGGAGTAGGATATTGTAGTAATTTTTTTGTACTAGGGATGAAACCCAGGGGCATTCTACCTCCAAGCTATACTTTTTATTTATTTTTTGTTTGTTTGTTTTGAAACAGGGACTTGCTATCATTGAGGGTCAGGTGTGCAACACCATGCCAGACTGGAGATTGTAGTAACTTTGAGTGAGCAGAAACCCAGAGGTGAAGAGGGAGAGGGAGTGGCTGAGTAAGCCTCACATCAACAGCAGCTTTTCAACCACCAGAGCTCCTGGGGGCCACTAGGGCTACAGTGGGATCTTCAACCCTAATAAATGCCTCCGACAGATCTTCATGAGGCCAGCTTGTCATAGCCATGATGGTGACTTTTTTTTAAATCTCTCCTTCTATTCTTCCTTCCTCTGTATTCTTACAATAAACCTCTTTTATCTAAGGTAGATTTAACTTATCTGTGACCTTTGAAGATAGAAAGGAGCCGGGTGTGGTGGTGCATGCTTGTAATCCCAGTACTTGGGAGGCTGAGACAGGAGGATCTGGGTTTGCAGCCAGCCTCAGCTACTTAGTGAGGCTCTCTACAACTTAGCAAGACCTTGTTTCAAAATAAAGAATAAAAAAAAAATAGAGCTGGGGGTGTAGCTTGGAGATAGAATGCCCCTGGGTTCAATCCCCAGTACTGCAAAAAAAAAAAAGAAAAGAAAAAGAAGATAGAAAGGATCCAATAAACAATGGCAGAAAGCACAACGCCTCACTTGTACTGGCAGTCCACCAAAGGCAACAAACACAGAAACGTAATCGTCCTGCCTGAGAATCAGATGTACCTTCTCCGAGGCAGCGAGTGCTTAACCAACTTCAATGTGCAAATGAATCACTTGGCCATCCAGGGAAAGGGTAGACTCAGCAGATCTGGAGTAGGGCCCAGCATCCTGCCTGCTGCTCTGTGCACCACATTTTGAATGGAAAACATCTAGAGCAGGGGGAGAGAAATATGGAATTTTTTCTGCCATTTTTTTCAACCATTTAAAGATGTAGACATCATTCTGAACTTTCAAACCATTTAAAAATATGTGGTTAGCCAGACGGGACCCATAGCCTAGAGTTGGTTGGCCCCAGAAGAAATCAGTTGGTTTTCTTTGCCTAGAATCTATTTCACTTTTCTATAAATACATTTTTCTTTCAGAGAGAGCATGGAGGGAAACTACCCTGGTCTCTAGTTCATGTAGTCCTTAGTGAAGCCATCAATCATGATATTATCCCAACCTAGGGGAGGCACGTGACCCAGGCTAAGCCAATCATGGATTCTCCTCGAGGAATTTGGCCCTGGGGAGATGTGACCTAAAGATTCATGAAGCCAATTTCTCCCATAGTGGTGTCAGAAACAGACTGTCCAGTAGCTCTTGCTTCCTCCACCCAGGAGATAGTTGAGACCATTGCTTTCTGGAGAACTGTCTCCCAGTGGTAGGGTAAACACATCTGAAACTTTTTATGTGTAACCTATGTCATCTTATTCAATCACTTAACTCCAAATTCATACTTTTTGCCAGCTCCCTGAAAATGGATCTGGGCCCCTTAAAAACTTTTTTTTTCCTTGCCAGCTGTACAATGTTAAGCTCTCGCAGTAGAGGGCGATGGAGAGGCACTGCCAGAGGAAAGGGTTTTACTTTCTGGTGCTGGTGTACCAGCTTGGCAAACTCCTACAGTGTGGGCAGCCTCCCAGTGCCTAGCCCCCGAAGCACGCGCAGCTTCTCAGCATCAGGCTTCTGCAGAGCACGGCAGGCAGCAGCACCTTGGGGCCAGCAGCCACCCCAGGACACCCCCAGGTGATTTTGCCGGAGTGCCTCTGGTGAGATGCTGTGAACCACTTCCCTGCCCTCCACTTGCTGGTGGGTTTCTAGCCACTTCCACAGGGCGAATTTGCCACCAGTCCTACCACCAAGGCATCACGATGAGTTCTCAGCCATCGGTCGTCACGCCATGCCCGCTGCAACGGGGTCTGCGTGGTGGGCGGGAGCTCTTCCTTGGGCATCTGTCTCAGCCGCAAGGATAGTAGCTGCTCTTTTTATCTGATACCCCTGTATGCTTGAGAATTCACTTATTACAGACCCCTGGTTACTCTAATCTTCCACTAGAACTAATAGTTCTTCATATTGAACTTTCCTGTTCAAAAACTGTGATTTCTGTATCCTGTTTGGACTGAGACTGGCATATACCCAACATAATCTCCAAAATTATTGTGCCCATTGACTATCTTACACCAGCAGCATGTGGGAGTTTCCATTTACTCAATCCTTTGAATTAGAAGATTTTTAATGATTTCTCATCTAAAGAGTTTGAAATTATATCTCCTGAAAGCCTCAAAATGGTTAAATTTTTTTTCCCTGAGCCCCTTTGACCAATGTTCTAAAGTAGTCTCTGCACCATGCTCTGGTTCAGCAACCAGGGGTCAGGCTCCTCTAGGCCTCAGCTGGTCACTCCCTGGACACAGTGCTACACAAAGCACCTCAACGCAGTGAGCTCCTTTCCTCATAAACCAAGGATTCTAGGTCCAAATCTGATTCCATGCCAAACTCTTCATTCCTTTGACCTACGTTTTATATTTATTTTTTATTTAATTTTCATAGTACTGGGAATTGAACCCAGAGGCATTCTACCTCCGAGCTACATCCCCAGACCAATTTTATTTCTTATTTGGAAACAAGGTCTCACTAGGTAGCTGAGAGCCTCACTAAATTGCTCAGGCTGTCCTCGAATCTGCGATCCTCCAGTCTCAGCCTCCCAAATACTAGGATTGCAAGCATGCACCACCATGCCCGGCTTGGCCTATGTTTTAAAAACCTCAGATCCACCCATTGTTTTCTAATTGTTTTCTAATACTTCCTTTTAGCATACACCTTCTCTCTCTTTATATGCATATACATATGCTATATAGCATGGATATGAATATATACATACACATACATATTTTATTAATATTTTTAGAACCACTTAAGAATAAGATGGACAGCCAGACGTGGTGGCGCATGCTTGTAATCCCAGTACTTGGGAGGCTGAGACAGGAGGATCACAGGTTCACACTACTTAGGCCCTCCGCAGCTTAGTGAGACCCTGTTTCAAAATAAAGAATAAAAAAATAGGAATGGGGGTGTAGCTCGGAGGTAGAATGCCCCTGGGTTCAATCCCGGTACTGCAAAAAAAAAAAAAAAAAAAAGAGTAAGATGGAGATATGGTGCCCCTTTACCCTGAAGTATTTCAGTATGCATAACTTAAGAGCCAGGAAGTAAAGGTTTGGATTTAGAATGTCCCTGCATGGAAACAAGGTAGTAATGTTAGAAGTCAGGCTTGGTTGCTAAGGAAGGGTCTCTGGGGGTGTGGCCTTGGGGATGATATAAGGTCCCACTCCTCCCCTTGCTCTTTCTCTTCTTCTGGGCTTCATGATGTGAGAGCAGAGCCCTTGTACTCTCCCTCTCTCTGCTTCCCACCACCATGCCTTGAGCTCCGCAGACCAGGCCTGACATGGGCTGAAACTCTAAAATCTCCAGTTGTGTGGTCAGTCATTTTGGATTATGGCAATGAGACACAGGACAAAGCCGGACATGGTGGTGCATGCCTATAATCCCAGTACTTGCGAGGTTGAGACAGGAGAATTGCAGGCTTGAGGCCAGTCTCAGCAACATAGCGAGACTCTGAGCAACCTAGTAAGACCCTGTTTCAAACAAAAAAAATTAAAAATGGCTGGGGGGTGTAGCTTGAAGGTAGAATGCCCCTGGGTTCAATCCCCAATAACACACACACACACACACACACACACACACACCAGGACAATGTCTTCTATGATCATAGTATAGTTCATTTATAAAACAGAAGAAATTTAATGTAGAGTCAACATTTTAATTGCCCCACTTTTCTCCTAATCCAGATTTTATGTAGCATTAGAAGTTGCATTAATTAAGTTGCATTAATTAATTAAGAAGTTGAATTATAATCTCTCTAGTTTCCTTTAATCTGAAGCTGTTTCTCAACTTCTCTTTGTATTTCATGATATTGATATTTTTGACGAATACAGGGCAGTGTTTTATACATTGTTTTTCAACTTGAGTGTGTCTGATGTTTCCTTATTATTAGAAGCAGGCTATACATTTTTGGTAGAAATGTCAGAGAAATGATATTGTGTTCTTTTCAGTGCCTTGTCTCATAAGGCACAGGATGTCAGTTTGTCTCAATATTGGTGATGTTGTCTTTGATCTCTTAATTAAGAGAATGTCAGTTTCTCCATAAAAAGTTATCATTTCCCCACTTTGTAATTAATAAGTAATGCATGGGGAAGTATTGGGGGACTATGTGCTTATCCTTTCCTCCCCTTCCCCCATATCATTTTTTATATCTCTATTCTTCCACAAGGAGAACCCTGATTCCTAACAAACTCAACTCATTTGCTCTATCCTTAAATACATACAATATATATCCTTAAATACAGGCAACCTAGTTTTACTACACTAGTGCCACTAAGAGTAACCACTAGTCATGAGTAAAGTTCAAGAATTCTTCAGGGTTTTTTCCTAGACCATATCCTATTGAAAGTGTACAGAGTGCTATATTCACAGTTTTTTGAGTTATGTTTTTGTGTGATTATTTTATTGTTTTGATATATATTAGATCTGGTATATTTTTTCTCATACAAATGCTAGTATACCATACAAACTCGTTTGCACTTCACGCTTTCCATTTAAATATGTTTCCCAGAAATCTTTTTGGTTCATAGAGATATTTTTGCTCTTTTGTTTATAGGTTTTTGATTCTCCATTGCCATTGTATGCATATATGATAGTATATTCAGCCCTTTTTCCTATGTAGGGACATTTAGCTTATTTCAATATTTGTCAAATACAGACACTGCTGCCATAAATATTGTAGATATGAATTTTGATTTTTTGAGGTGTGATTTCAAATAAGTTCCTAGTGGTATTTCTGCATTAAAGTGCAAATGCATAAGTAGTTTTAAAAAGAGATAGCTGAATTCTCTGCTTGTACTATTATGCACTCTCAAGAGCCGTATATGAGCACATCCTAAGCCAATATTTGAGGCAAGTACTCTCCCATCACTTGAAAAATCGAGTCTGTTAGTTAAAGAAGGCCAGGCAAGGAAGGGAGGAAAGAAGGAAGGAAGGAAGGAAGGAAGGGAGGGAGGGAGGGAGGGAGGGAGGGAGGAAGGAAGGAAGGAAGGGCAGACCTCTCATGGTAGTCTCCAACAAGTCATCTCCACTGTGAATAATGAGAAAGGAATGGAACAGAAAAAATGGTCCGAAGCAGAACAATGAATTTGTGGAGTAAAATATAAATGTGACATTTGAAACCTGGGTAGAAGCATATGTTATTTTAGCATATGTTATTAGTCAAATGGTTAATCATTTTGGGAAGAATCCTGACAGCAACTGTAGACTGGGCTACTCAGATCAACTCAGAGCAACTCCTGAAGGAAACAACGAAAGAGCATACATACAATGTAAAAATGTTTTCTTTAAAAAAGCATAGAACAACAAACAAAAACAAACAAAAAAGAAAGCATAGAGCCAGGCATGGTGGTGCATGCTTGTAATCCCAGTATTTGGGAGTCTGAGACAAGAGGATTACTGGTTCGAGGACAGCCTCAGCAAGTAGTCAGACTTTCATCAACTAGTAAGATCCTGTTTCAGACTAAACATAAAATAGGGCTGGGGGTATACCTTGGAGGTAGAATGCTTCCGAGTTCAATCCCCA
Source organism: Glis glis (assembly GCA_004027185.1). Classification (NCBI taxonomy): domain Eukaryota; kingdom Metazoa; phylum Chordata; class Mammalia; order Rodentia; family Gliridae; genus Glis; species Glis glis. Next base: position 30,573 of record PVJS01014171.1, read on the forward strand.
GAGCCCAAAAAAAGCATAGACAAGCCGGGTGTGGCAGTGCATGCCTATAATCCCAGTACTTAGGAGGCTGAGACAGGAGGATCACAGGTTCAAGGACAGCCTCAGCAAGTAGTGAGACTCTCATCAACCTAGCAAGACCATTTCAAAATAAAAATAAAATAAGACTGGGGGTATATCTCAGAGGTAGAATGCCCCTGGGTTCAATCCCAGTAACACACACACACACACACACACACACACACACAACTTCAGATATACGAATTATTGGGTACATGATAGAAAACAATAATGCCCGCTGTGCTTAAAGATAGAAAACAAACTTGAAGATATTTATAAAGGGTGTAAGAGATACTGCAGATTCAAAAAAAAGGACCAAAAAGAATTTCTTGAAATAAAAAATTTATCATAATTAAAAACTCAATAGAGCCGGATGTGGTGACACATGCTTGTAATCCTAGTCCTTGGGAGGCTGAGACTGAAAGGTCACAGGTTCGTGACCAGCCTCAGTTACTTAGTGAGGCCCTCTGCAACTTAGTGAGACCCTGTTTCAAAATAAAGAAAAAAATAGGGCTGGGGGTGTAGCTCGGAGGTAGAATGCCCCTGGGTTCAATCCCCCCCAATTCTGCAAAAAAACCTCAATAGATATTTATCACACACCATATTAAAAAATTGACCATAGATCAGCACATAAAAATTAAATCCATAATATTTTTAAAGAAGAACATATAACAATATCTTTATGACTTGGTGGTAGTCAAAATTTTCTTAGCTAGCTCATAGAAAACCATAAATATAAAAGAAAAAATTGACCAAATTAAAAATTACTATTTATCAAAAGACCATTATGAAAATAAAAATGCAGGCCACAAATTGGGAGGAAATATTTATAAAGCATATAAAGGATTGGCATTCAGCATCTATATATAATACCTACAAGTAATAATAAATTAAATTTAAAACATGCACACAGAATTTGAAAAAAAAGACAGCTGCTAAGCATGGTGATGCATGCCTATAACCCAAGTACTTGGGAGGCTGAGACAAGAAGATGGCAGGTTCAAGGCCAGCTTCAGCAACTTAGCAAGACCCTCAGCAACTTGGTGAGACCGTGTTTTATCAAAATAAAAAAACAAATTAAAGGCCTGGATGTGTAGCTCAGAGGTAAAACTCCCCTGGGTTCAATCCTCAATACCACAAAGAAAAAAAAAGCCATCTAATGTAACAGAAAATAGATGAATAGTTAACAACTTGGAATTCTACATGCAGCAAAAATGTATCTACACTTAAGGAAGCTACTATATATTCCAATGAATAAAGAGAAATAGAAACTGTAAGCATGTGAGTAAATATAAAAGACAGTTTCTAATTTAACATGTTCTTAAATGATCATTAACTAGTTAAAGCAAAAGCAATAGAACATAATATGAAGTTTCTAACACAGGCAAAAGCTAACTGTATGGTAATAGTAAAAAGGACAGAAGGTAAAAGAATTTTTTAGGCTCTTACATTAAAGGTGAAGAGGTATAATATTATTTGAAAGGAGACTGAAAGAATAAAGATGCATGTGGTGTGACCCAGAGAACCTCTTAAAAGATAAAAGGAAAAGGTAGAGCTAACAAGTCAATAGTGGAAATAAAAAGGAATTGTGGAAACGCAAGAGAAGGCAGGAAAAGAGGAAAACAAGCAAAGAACAGATGAGGCAAAGAAAAACAAGATATAACACAATTGTAGAATTGAATGCAATCATTGTGTTGGTTACTTTAAATTTAAATGTTGTAAGCACTCCAATGAAAAAGCAGAAACTGCCATACTGGAGAGAAAGCAAGACCCAATTATATGCTGGCTATACAGAAACACATTTTAAATATAAAGACACAGGTTATAAGCAAAAAGGTACACCATTAAACACTAATCATATGAAAGCGGATGTAGCAATACGAATGTCAGACAAAGAACATTTCCAAAGATAAAGAACATTTCAAAATGATAGAAGAAGCCGGGCATGGTGGCGCACCCTTGTAATCTCAGTACTTGGGAGGCTGAGACAGGAGGATGGCAGGTTCGCAGCCAGCCTCAGCTATTTAGTGAGGCCCCCGCAACTTAGTGAGACCCTGTTTCAAAATAGAAAATAAAAAATAGGGCTGTGGGTGTAGCTCGGAGGTAGAATTCCCCTGCGTTCAATCCCCAGTACTACAAAACAAAAAAAGATAGAAGAATCATGTCATCAAAGATACATACAAATGTCAACTGTGTACGTGCCTAATGTAAATCTTAAAATACATGAAGTCAACATAATAAGAAAGGATAAATAAATGAAAACATGAACACTGAACTCTGATATTCTTGTCTCAGTAATTGATCAGTCAAGTAGAAAGAAATTTAGCAGGAATACAGAACAGCTGAATGCTATTATCAACTAACTTGACCTAATTGATATTTACAGAACCCTGTATCAAACCAAGGCAGAATATACATTCTTTCCCATTGTATATGAAACACTTACCAAAACAGACCACATGCTGAGCCAGAAATGAAACATCTGGCATCCATGTCCATCGAAAACATATATGCAGCGCAACCTGCCCCCATCCATGGCTTTACAGTTATGCGTGGTCAACCACGGTATGAAAATAACAAGTGGAAAATTCCAAAAATAAACAATTCATAAATTTTAAATTGCATACTGTTCTGAGTGATGTAATGAAGTCTCCCACCATCCGGCTCCATCCTCTAGAACCCGGATCACCCCTTCACCCAGCATACCTCTGCTTTATCTGCTACTTATCTGCTGGTCATTGAGTAGCTGTCTTGGTTTTCAGATCCGCTGTCATTGGATCACAGTGCTTGTGTTCCAGTAACCCTGATTTTACTGAATCATGGTCTAAAAGTGCAAGAGTGGTGGTGCTGGCAAGTCAGGTATGCCAAAGAGGAGCCATAACGTGCTTCCTTTAAGTGAAATGGTGAACGCTTTCAATAAGGAAAGAAAAAAATTTATATGCTTGAGGTTGGCTAAGAGTGATGCTAAGAATGACCTTTCTATCCATGGAATTGTAAAGAAGGAAAAGGAAATTTGTGTGAATTTTGCTGTTGTGCCTCAAACTACAAAAGTTATGGCGACAGTGCATATTAGGCGCTTAAGATGAAATGGGCATTACAGAGTTCAGTACTATCTGCGGTTCAGGGATCCAGTGGAGGCCGTAGAAAGTGTCCACCATGGGTAAGAGGGGACTACTGAAAGTATTGTATAATGTTCTCTAGCAACTAGAGATTAAATTAGAAAACGTTCACAGAAATAGAAAATTCCAGGTTTTTGAAATTAAACAACTCCTAGCCAGGAGTGGTGGTGCATGCTTGTAATCCCAGTACTTGGGAGGCTGAGACCGGAGGATCCGGGTTCCCTGCCAGCCTCAGCTACTTAGTGAGGCCCTCCACAACTTAGTGAGACCCTGTTTCAATATAAAGAATTAAAAAGTAAGGCTGTGGGTGTAGCTCGGAGGTAGAATGCCCCTGGGTTCAATCCCCACATTTAAAAATAAATCACAAGAGACATGAAAATAAATATGAACTGAGTAAAAATGTAAATACAACAAACAATTTACGTGATGCAGTTAAAGTAGTGCTTGGAAAAAGAGAAATATTAGTAAATGCCCATGTTAGAATAAAAGCACTAAAATTAATTACATAATATTTTATAGTAAGAAACTAGAAAAAGATGGGTCAGTTAAATATAAAATATATTAGCAGGATGGGAATAGTAAAGATAAGAGCAGATGTCAATGAAACAGAAAATGATCAAACTTAAGGAGAAAATTAATGAATCAAAAGCTGGTTCTTTGAAAAAAAATCACTAAAATCTGCAAAGTATTATGCAGGCTAAGGAAAAAGAAAGAAAAATTAAGATGACTAATACCAGAACTATCAGGAATGAAAGAGAAAAGATCACTACAGAACATACAGATGTTAAGAGAACCATAAACCAGCAGGGTGTGGTGGTGCATGCTTGTAATCCCAGTATTTGGGAGGCTAAAACAGGAGGATTGCAGGCTCACAACTAGCCTCACAACTTAGTGAGGCCATCCACAACTTAGTGAGATCCTGTTTCAAATTAAAAAAAAATAAAATAGGTCTGGGGGTGTAGCTCAGACAATCCCCATCATCAAAAAAGGAAAAAAAAAGAATCATCATAAATCTGTAATCCCAATACTTGGGAGGCTAAAACAGGAGAGATCACAGATTTGAGGCCAGCCTCAGCAATTTAGCAAGATCCTATTTCAAAATAAAAAGTAAAATATGGCTGGGGGTATGTAACTCAGAGGTAGAATGCCACTGGGTTCAATGTTCAGTACCGAAAAATACTATAAGGAAATATTATGAGCAACATTAGAAAAATTAATCTGATAATTAGATAAAATGAACAAATTCCACAAAAGATGCAAAGTACCAAATCTCAATCATGAATACATAAAAGTTCTAAGTAAAACTATATTTGTTAAGAAATTGAACATGCAATTAAAATTTTTTTCCACAAAAAAAGTTGCTGGCCTGGATGGCTTCACTGATAAGTTCTATAAAACTAAATCATAATGATAATAATACAATTCTAGATTAACCCATTTAGAAAATAGAAGAGAAAGGAGTATGTCTTAACTCATATTATGAGAACAGCATTCTTCTGATATCAAAACAAATATATTATCAGAAAAGAAAACTACACACAAACCCCCAAATTAAATATTTAACAAAATATTAGCAAGTCAAAAAAGTAATGAATGAAAACAATACTACTTTGTGACAAGTTAGGACTTAGGATATAGGCTGGTTTATTATTTAAAAATTGGTCAAGATAATTCACCACATTAACAGAATAAACTAGAAAAGTTCATATTATCATCACAACAGACACATGAAAAAACATTTGACAAAACTCAACATCCATTTTTTTTAGGAAGAAAAAAAATCTTGGCAAGCCTGGCATGTGATGCATGCCTATAATGCCAGTACTTGGGAGACTAAGACTGAACGATCCCAGGTTCGAAACCAGCCTCAGCAACTTAGCAAGACCCTCAGGAACTGAGACCCTGTTTCAAAATAAAAAAGAAAATAGGCTGGACAGACATGGTGGCACATGCCTGTAATCTCAGTATTTGGGAGGCTGAGACAGGAGGATCTCAGGTTCGAGGCCAGCCTCAGCAATTTAGTAAGACTCTGTTTTAAAATAAAAAATAAAAGAAAAAAAAGAGCTAGGGTGTAGCTCAAAGGTAGAATGCTCCTGGGTTCAATCCCCAGTATCAGAAAGGGGGGGCTGGAGGTGTAGCTCAGAGATAGAATGTCCCCTGGTTCAATGTCCCCAGTACAGAGAGAGAGAGAGAGAGAGAGAGAGAGAGAGAGAAAGAGAATCTTAGCAAAGTAGAAATGAGAGGAAATTTTTTTAACCTAATAAAGAGTTTCTATAAAAACTCTACAACTAATATCATATATCACGTTGAAAGTCTTAGAGTCTTCCTTTTAGGATCAATGACAAGGCAAGGCTGTGCTCTGTAATCATTGCTGTTTGGCTCAGTTGAATAGCTATTGTTATTCAGTAATATATTGAATCTCTTAGCCAATGGGATAAAAAACACAGATTAGGCAGATAAAACTATTTAATTTCACAGATGACATGATTATGATTATGGATTCATGTATATAGAAAATATCAAGGAAGCCACAAACTTAAAAAATGTATTAGAAAAATAATTTAACTTAGCAATGTTGCAGTAAACATCACCAATATAAAAAATCGTTATCTATATGCTAGCAAGAAAAATTGAAACATACATTTTTTAGAAATATTATTTATTTATTTATTTATTTTGTGGTACTGAGGATTGAACCCAGGAACATTCTACCTCTGAGCTACACCCTCAGCCCTATTTTTTATTCTTTATTTTGAAACAGGGCCTCACTAAGTAGCTGAGGCTGGCCGCGAACCCAGATCCTCCGGTCTCAGTCTCCCAACTGGGATTACAAGCTTGCGCCACTACACCCTACTTAGAAATATCATTTATAATAGTATCAAAACACATGAAGTACTTGGGATATATTTAACAAAATATATGCAAAACTTATGCACTAAAATTGATAAAACATTGCTGAGAGAAATGGAAAGACTTAAATATGTAGAAAGATAAACCATGTTCATGGACTCAAAAACCAGATACTATTATTATGGCAATTCTCCCCAAATAAATCTATAGATTTAATTCAGTCCCAGTAAACATTTCAATAGTTTTTAAAAGGAGAATTCCATAAGTTAATTCTAAAACTCAGATAGAGAGGCAAAGGGCCTAGAACAGCCAAAATAGTTTAGAAAAACAAAAAGAAATTTGAAATGGTCTCATATCATGGTTCCAAGATTTAATAATTGGCTAAATTACTCAGAATAGAGAGGAATTTGTGCAAGGACAGATATGAAGATTAGTGGAACAGAAGAGAAAGTTCAGGAGGAGATCCATACATATATGATCAGTTTTTCTTCAAGCAAGTTCCCAAAGTAGTTCAGTGAAGAAGAAACAGTCTTTTCAAGAGATGGTATTCGAAAGATTGAATATCCACATTAAAAAAAAAATGAGCTTTAGGCTGGGTGTAGTGGCACATGCCTGTAATCCCAGTACTTGGGAAGCTGAGACAGGAGGATTGCAGGTTCAAGACCAGCTTCATTAACTTCACAAGACGCTGTTTCAAAATAAAATAGGGCTGGGGGTGTAGCTCAGTGGCAGAATGCCCCTGGGTTCAATCCTCAGTCCTGAAGAAAAGAAAGGAAAGGAAAGGAAAGGAAAGGAAAGGAAAGGAAAGGAAAGGAAAGGAGAAGAAGAAAAGAAAAGAAAGAAAAGAAAAGAAAAGAAAGAAAAGAACAGAAAAGAAAGAAAAGAAAAGAAAAGAAAAGAAAAGAAAAGAAAAAAGAAAAGAAAAGAAAAGAAAAAAAAGAAAAGAAAAGAAGAAGCATTAGTTGGGCACACACTTGTAATCTCAGCTATTCAATAGGCAAAAGCAGGAAGATCACAAGTTCGAGGCCAGCTTGGGCAACTTAGCTAGACCCTGTCTCAAAATAAAATAAAAAGGGCTGGGGGTATATCTCAATGGTAGAGCACCCATGGGTTCAATTCTCAGTATTGCAAAAATAACAGTAACAATAATAATAATAATAATGATAATGATAATAGCAACAAACTTTGATCCTTACCTGGCCTGCACAGAAAGACTAACTTTAAACAGATCATAGGAAAGCCCAAAGCATAAAACTTCTGAAGGATAACATAAATGAAAGTCTTCGTGATCTGGGCATAGTCAAATACATCATTTATAGACATAAAATGCACTAATAAAAAAAACAAAAAAAGAATAATTTACACTTCATCAAAATTAAAACCATTTTGCACATCTCTCCTATTGATAAAAATGTCAAACTACAAACAAAATATTAAAAATAACTACCTGAGAGCTCTGAAGAATCAAAGAGAAGTGAGCAGATCATGGAGAGAAGCCAGGCGTGGTGGCGCACTCCTGTACTACCAGTACTTGGGAGGCTGAGACAGGAGGATCTCAGGTTTGAGGCTAGCCTCAGCAACTTAGCAAGGCCCTTAGGAACTTAGCAAGATCCTGTTTCAAAATAGCAAATAAAATAGGGCTGGGAGAGAACATCAGAGAGTGCCCGGCACAGCGATGAGTTTTCCCTGTTTGCTGCTGTGGTGATTGTCATGGTAGTTGTTGTTTTGTATCTTTTCCCAAGATAGAGTCACGGCTGTGGTGCGGTGTGAGCAGCTTGATCTAGAGAAACACTGACAAATTTCTTAGGAAAGGAAACATGAACAGTAGCTTAGGCAAGCTAGCGAGTGAGGAGGAATCGTGCAGGGGAGAAAGGGGGAGAGACAATCACACAAAACAACCTCAGCCAACCCCCAGAACCATGTGTGTGTGGAACAGATCCAAAACAGCAGAGTAAATGCTCAGAGACACAAGTGAGACTTGGGCCAACACGAAAGAAGGCGAGAAGAGGTCAGCATGTGAACCCACGTACGTTAACTGCATACTAAAACAAAAACGTCCAGCCAGGTGTGGTGGCACACATCTGTAATCCCAGTACTTGGGAGGCTGAGACAGGAGGATTGTAGGTTTGATGCCAGCCTCAACAACTTAGAGAGACCCTCTTTCAAAACAAAAAAAATAAAGAGGGCTGGAGATGTAGCTCACAGATAGACTGTCCCTGGGTTCAATCCCCAGTACCACAATAAAGAAAAAAAAAGAAGTTGATATTCTTCAGAGTACTATAACAGAACCCAAAATTAATTAATTAATTAATTAATTAATTAATTTATTTATTATTTATTTATTTAGTGGTAACTGGGGATGGAATCCAGGGGACTTCTACCTCTGAGCTACACCCCCAGCCCTATTTTATTTTATTTTTTTATTTTGAAACAGGGTCTCACTAAGTTGCTGAAAGCCTCACTAAGTTGCTGAGGCTGGCTCTGAACCTGCAATCCTCCTGTCTCAGCCTCCCAAGGACTGGGATTACAAGTAGGCGCCACCACTCCTGGCCTGAATTTACTTTTTTTGTTTGTTTGTTTATTTTGTTTTTTGTGGCACTGGGGATTGAACCCAGGGGCATTCTACCTCTGAGCTACACCCCTAGCCACCACCACCCCCTTTCTTTTTATCCTTTATTTTGAAACAGGGTCTCGCTAAGTTGCAGAGGGCCTCACTAAGTAGCTGAGGCTAGCTGCATACCTGTGATCCTCTTGTCTCAGCCTTCCAAGTACTGGGATTACAAGCATGCACCACCATACCTGGCTCAGAACCCAAAATTTATATATCAAAAGAGTCATAATGGGGACTGGGGATGTAGTTCAGTGGTAGAACACTTGCTTAGCATGTGTGAGGCCTTGGGTTTGATTGCTACACATACACACACACACACACACACACACACACACATACACAGTCATAATGTCGATGATATAATCCAAGATGATTTACCATAAGAATAATAAGGAATATATGAGCTATTCTCAAGAGAAAAGACACTCAACAGATGCCAACCCTGAAATTGTCAAGATATTTGAATTATTAAGCAAGAACTTCACATTAGATATTGTAACTTTCATTGAGGTAAAAATGAACATAGGCGAAATGAAGGAAATCTCACCAGAGAAATATATTACATTAAAAATAAGCAAGTGGAGCCGGGCGTGGTGCCACACGCTTGTAATCCCAGTACTTGGGAGGCTGAGACTGGAGGATCCAGGCTCGTGGCCAGCCTCAGCTACTTAGTGAGGTCCTCCACAACTTGGTGAGACCCTGTTTCAAAATAAAGAATAAAAAATAGGACTGGGGGTGTAGCCCAGAGGTAGAATGCTCCTGGGTTCAATTCCCAGTACCACCAAAAAAAAAAAAGAAAAGGCTGGGGGTGTAGCTCAGAGGTAGAATGCCCCTGCATTTAATCTCCAGTACCACACACACACACAAAAAAAAAACACCAACAACATGGAGGCCAGATGACATAGAAAACATAGCACATCTTTAAAGTGCTAAAAGAAAAAAAGTCAATCCAGCATTATATATCCAGCCCAAATATCCTTCAGGATTTAAAATAAGAAAACACCTTTCATATAAAAGAAGCTAAAAAAAAAAATTGTGGCCAATAGCCTGTACCTTTAGCATGATTGGAAGTACTCTGTATTGAAAAGTACTCTGTCCTTCAAAACATGCTAAAAAAAAATAAAGTCTTTCAGACAGAAGCAAATGATGTTAGAGGGAAATACAGATTTCAGGATGGATCAAATAGCAAATTTCAGAAATATCAAATATCTGAATAAATAAAAATGTCTATTTTTTCCTCTTAGGTATACTTTAAAAATAATTATTATTTTTATTTTGCATTTCTGGAGATTAAATCCAAGGTTGTGCATATGCTAGGCAAATGTTCTATCACTAAGCTACATCCCAGCCCTTAAAACTCATTTTTTTGGTAATACCTGGAACTTGTTGGGTATTTTAAAATATATATGACATTTTAAAGTAAATGTTAAACTATCGTCATGGGTTGCTTTCAATATACACAGCTATAACACATATGACATCTGCATATGGATGGCAGAGGATGGTAATAATGCATATTGTTGAAAGGTTTCTATATTTTATATAAAATAGTACGATGTCAACTTTAAGTAGTAAAGAATAGCATGCAGCTAGGTGTGGT